>JBCFXI010000715.1:0-115869 GCA_038496175.1 Ampulex compressa
GGGGGGGGGGGGGGGGGGGGGGGGGGGGGGGGGGGGGGGGGGGGGGGGGGGGGGGGGGGGGGGGGGGGGGGGGGGGGGGGGGGGGGGGGGGGGGGGGGGGGGGGGGGGGGGGGGGGCCGGCTCGCTGAGCGGGGGTGGAATCGTTGCTGTGAAGCAAGAAACCACCGTCGAACTGGCCAGCCTGGGCCACGGCTCGTACACGATGGTCGACTCGACGACCTTTCTGAGCGGTCAGCAACAGAGGGTCAGCAATCCATCCGAGGACGACGAAGTGCCGAGTCTGCCCAGTATGTCCCATGCGAGATGTGAGGTTACGTTTGTGTCCCTTTGCATGGGCATGCCCGCGAGATCTTTGCTCTTATTTCGATCGATGCGGAACGGAGGCTATCGATGTTCGACGGGATGCCGACCCCTTCGGTGCCGAGCGGCCCGTGGACGACGGATTCGTGGCCTTCCCCGATCACGACCGCCTTGGAACGTCCACCGTTTTCTCGGAGGACGCCGATTCGGGCGTAGCCTCGCGGTACCGATACCACGCCCATTTACGAACGATCACCCTCGCCTGGCTGACTCGAACGAACGATCTCGAGTAATCTCGCGCCGTTCTATCGAGATTTTTGATCGAAAGAAACTTTTCGATCCGCTTTCTTCGCGCGCCAAACCTGGAAAATCGTATCGCTCGTAAGTGGACGCGCGTCGACGTCGCGAGTACCCGCTCTCGTTCGAAATGTTTCGAAATGAGAATCGAAAAGTATTTACGATGCCGGTGAACGTGGAGGCGCGAGTACGAGGAGGACTCGCGAGCACCGAAGGCACCGAAAGGGTAAACGGATCGATTTTCAGAGTGCGATTATAAGGTATCCGAAAATTACCCTCCCGAAAGTGATCGTTACTCGTCGCTGTGTAAGCGTTATCGCGTACGCGGAGGACCATTTATAATCGCCATGGGGGTCGATTCGTAAGCGTTTGCTCTACGGGGCTGAAGGAAAATGTGGACTTTAGCGTCGATCGCTCTTGGCTGGCTCGTCGCTCGGCGATCGCACTCTGCGCGAACGATGATGGTTTCACCGCGAATTCGCGATGGTCCGCATTGCCTTTAACCCTGACGCGCCAAACTCGATCGTAACATTTTTCGTCTCGATTCTAACTCGCTACCTCGCGTCGATGTTTATTCGCCGCATCGAGAATGGCCACACGTCTTTTATTCGCGATGTTTTGCCACGAACAGTCGCTTAAGTGTTACCGTTTGGCTGATCCATTAAAAATCATCGTTCTCCAAAATACCTTTCTACGCTCGTTGAATCGATATTGTACGATGATCTCGTTGTTGTCGAAATTCTGGAGTGCGCTTCCCAAGGACGAAATTACAACCGGGCATCCCGATCCGTTTTCCTAGATCCGGCACAGATCAGCGAACTGCTCTCGAAGACGATAGCGGATGCGCACGCGAGAACGTGCCTGGTGTCGACGGAACAGATCCAGGAATCTTTCCGGAAGCCCCACGATCTTTCCCGGTTGATCTACTACAAGAACATGGCGCACGAACAGCTCTGGCTCGAGTGCGCCCAGAAACTAACCACCGTCATCCAACAGATCATCGAGTTCGCCAAGATGGTCCCCGGATTTATGAAGCTCTCGCAGGACGACCAGATTGTTCTATTAAAGGCTGGTACGTATGCCGACGTCTTTCCAGCGACGCTTTCGAGTTTCGCGTTAACGTTTGTACCGCGACCGGGCAATCGATCGTCAATCGCCAGCGCCTGCCCGACAGCGCACGATCCGAATGCCACTGCGAGACCCGGCCCGGTTGCGTGCATGCATAAATTATGCACGCTCCCTCGGTACACCGTTACGTCGCTTTGGATTTGTATACGCTAACCGGAGACAGAGTGTTACGTAACGGGAGCGCCGTTTCGCGCGAAGATGTTGGCACGAATTACGTAGGACGCGACACGTCGCGGACCGAGAAGTTGCTCCGTAAACTCGGATCGTGGAGCGAGTCGTCGAGCATCGTTCTCGCGTCGTTTAGGAGCAACGGTTGACGTTCGAGGAAAAAAAAGGCTCGCGCGCGAATAAAACTCTAACGCGTATTCGGTTATCATCGTCGTCGATCATTTCCAAAGAACCTCTCGCGCGATAATAGAGTTTATCGACTATTGTATCTCGTTAAATCCTGACAATTGAATACGACGTCCCGCAGGTTCCTTCGAGTTGGCCGTGCTACGTATGAGCAGGTACCTCGACCTCCAACAGAATTGCGTCTTGTACGGCGACACGATGCTGCCGCAGGATGCGTTCTACACGACGGACACGGCGGAAATGAAGCTCGTCTCGTGCGTCTTCGAGCTGGCCAGGAGCGTCGCCGAGCTAAAGCTCACGGAGACAGAGCTGGCCCTCTACAGCGCGGCGGTTCTGCTCAGTCCCGGTTAGTACACCTTCCAATACCTTCGAGCCTGCCAAACGATGGCCCCCTCGATAAGGACCGAGTCGCGAATCCTTTCAAAGCATTGCCCGCGAAGTAGCGGCCCTGCTGGTTTCATCGCGCTCGTCCCTGTCGGTACTAGTGCAAATCATAATCGAAAGTATCGAAAGGCGAAACCAAGGTGCGCGGCACTTTCCACTAAAATTAGATAAGCGCGCTCACTCGGCATCGCGCGCGCCGAGTGTAACGATTTTGCTCGTCCCACTTTTCCGCCGATTCTAATAATAATTGGGGGCGCCAAGAGCAAAGCATCGCAAAGCCCTCCCTTGTTTTCGCGACGCAACGCGACGAAAACACTCGCTTCTTCCCGCGCGGCCAACTTTGTCGCCAAGAAAGCGGCACGTGGCTCGGAGGAAGCGAGTGCGTCGATATTCGTTCGGTCCCCTTCCGAAAGGGTCCCTCGAGCTGTCCGGCGGCTCGCGGATCTTCCCGCGAACGCGATTCCTCGAAATTCGCGATACGAGCCGATGAGTTGCGTTCGCGCAAAAGCATCGACAGGACGGCTCTGAAAGACGCGCGACGATTTCTCCCGCAGATCGGCCAGGACTGAAAGGACTAGCCGAGATCACGAGACTCTCCCAGGCGGTGATAAGGGCGCTGAGGTCGGAGCTGGACCGAAACCACGTGTCGCCGATAAAGGGCGACGTGACGGTCTGCGACGCGATCCTAGCGAAAATCCCTCAGCTGCGAGAGATCTCCTTACTGCACATGGACGCCCTGGCGAAGTTCAAACGGTCGCAACCGCACCTCGAGTTTCCGGCCCTCCACAAAGAGCTTTTCAGCGTCGACAGCTGAACGATCGACGCGGCGCAGGGCGTCCCGGCGCTGAAGAACAAAGCGGTACGCGAGTAGCGCGGGGCCTTGCTCTGTCAAGGTGAGTCTCACCGTCCGCCAGGGGAACGACGGAGAAGGCTATGCGCGTCGGCGGATAGATCGATGCTCCCTAGGAAGAGTCGAGTAATTGGCCTCTGATCTAAACGTTTTTAGGGTAACCGAGGATCCATGGAGACGACAAAAAAAGCGGTTCGAGTGACGAAGTTCGATGTATTTACCCGAGGACGTCTGCCGATAGGTTCTCGATTTTTATATAATTTTAAGCCTTCAAGGAAAACTCCTCGTTATCACCGTTACTCGTTATTTCTCGCTCTACACAGATAATCTGGACTAGCTGCACCGAGCGTTTAGCGTTAGCGAAAGTTTGCTAGATATTTAATTCCGTGGAAGATATAACTCTAATCGTTAGTTATTTTTAATTACGTTACGGATTAACCACGGCGTACGCGTTTTGGGTATACGAATCGAGAGGGCTCGAGGATCGCGAAGGGTGTACGAGGGATACGTCGGAAGTGAAGTACGGTGGCAGGGGCCTTGGTGTGATCGGACCTTGAGAAATCGCGAGATTATACCGCGTCGCGGATCGAAGCTTTGCGATCGATACGCCGGTAACGCGTGACGTTGCCTTACCAAGTCCCACGGAAACTCGTCATTTATACCGCTTTATTTGGAGGCTCGCGACTTTTTGGACATACAAATTTCGCGTATTCCTTCTTATTCGACTAATCGTCCCACGTCTCGGCCTTTCTTGAAGCGAGCGTTTGGAACACCCGGTACCGCGGCATTGTATATACCTACTTTTTCACCGTCTAAATTTAAGGGAACGTACGACGAGAATCGGGCCGTATCACCAATCGGATAACGAATCTCCCTCTTATCCGCCAAATCTGTGTAAGCCGAACTCTCGGCTAGCCGGGAGTCTTAATTTGCCGGAAGTCGATATTCGGGTTTGAGGCGTAGGGTTATCCGGAGATAGACTCGGGAGGGCCGACTATCTGGCGTCAGCGACATCGGCCGAATGTACGCGCGAGCTTAAAAAACTGCCGATCCAGCGAACAACAAGTAAACGTTAGTCAGACCTGTAAGTTATTAACCGATTCGGAGGGCACGTAACTCGTATTTTTCTGTCAGAAATGACTTTATTAACTTTTTGAAACTTTTCTTTGACGTGTACAAAATGTGATAGGATAATTCATATTAAGTTTCTCGCAACCGTAGTCATACTCGTTAGGTGAAAGTTACCTACAATTTCTGAATGAAAAATACAGGGTTTGTAGAGAAAGAGAGAGAGAGAGATTGAGAGAGCGAGAGAGAGAGAGGAGAGAGAGAGAGAGAGAGAGCGAGAGAGCGAGAGAGAGAGAGAGAGAGCGAGAGAGAGAGAAAGAAGAAAACGAAAAAAGCAACGAAGCTGCCGTTGAAAAGTCTACCGGGTTCCATTCGGTTTATCTGGGTTTCCTTTCTCATCGATGATATTACGAAGTACTAACTTATTTCACTTTAATATTTGACGGAATATTAAATATTACGTTAGTTGTATCTTAAACATAAATATTATGTAAAATTCGAGATATGTTTTAAACGTCGTTCTAGAATGATTCTTTCTTTAATTAAATAATAAAGTATTTTAAGCAGTTTAAGCGTTAAACATCGTGCTTTCTAACCCGCAAAAAAAAAAGGCGTAATTGTAAAATATACGTAAGACGTTAATTTCCGAACGTATCCAAATACGTCGATCGTAATCGAATTCATTCCAGAATTAACGATAACGCAAAGTGATCGTAATACATTTTTGCTAGGTTCTTCGCCGCAATCCAATACAATTGGCTCGTTACTAATGCATATACGATAGACTTGGGATAAATACGTAAGTACTTGTAAATATTGTATAAACTAGTGTCGCTACGTAAAACGATCAAAGTGGCTTTTTATCGGGTCTGTAAGTGGGTTCTACTTTAAAGGGGGAAAAAAGGCGAAACCCGGTGGGCTTTTTGCGCACGGCCGTTGGCCAATCCCGTGGCAATGTCAGCTCGAACGGTTCTCCGGCGTGTTAGTATCGAATCGCTCGATCCTTCCCAGGGAACATCGTCGTAACTGCGTCGAGGAGATGCGAATGGAAATACAGGGAATGACGTGGTCGAGGTTAACGGAACGAGGGCAGACGATCGCGCGACTATCCTCCGCCGAGGGCGATCCTTCGGAATCCCGATCGTCGTGCTGAGAAAATGGTCGAACCGAGGAGCGCCCTTGGAGGAGGATCGCGTCGATCGTGGTGCGCGCTAGGACCGCGCGTAGTTTGGCTTGGTCGAAATTCGGAAGGAGGTGCGGCGATCGAAAAGTCGTGCGGTTGCGTTCCGCTATCCTCGACCGAGCGCGGCGTCCCCGACGACGTTGGGAAATACGATCGATCATCGACTGAATAGTTCTATATGCGCGGTGCTTACGACAGGGAGCAAAAGAGGTACAAGCGTTTAACCGTATATTCGTCTCCTTTCTGTTGCAGATTATTTCCTTCGTAATGAACGTATTGGGCCTTAAATAAACATAACATTGTTATATATAAAGTATACATAAAAAGCAACATAAAGTATATATGAAAGATATATAGAAGTATATATATACATACACATATATATATATATATATATACAAATATAAGATATATTATATATAGAGAGAAAATAAGAACGGGAGCGAGTGAGTGCGCGCGTGATAGTGTGAACCTGCGCAAGAGTGGGAGAAAGAGATACGTGCGAGAGAGAAACGGCGAGAAAGAGAGAACGAGTGTGTGCGCGTGAGAGGATAGCGTGCGAAAGTAGGTAGAAGAGAGAGAACTGAGAATATCGGTTGTTACGATACATACATAAAGTATATATTGTATTGACTAAAGTGGTTAAAAGAAGTCCTGCCAGAACGGTCCGTGGACGACGTATATATAAATATAAGTAAATACACACACACACACACACACACACACACACACACACACACACACACACAGCGCGCGCGCAATGGGACTCGTTACACGAAAGAATTTTAGTCGGACCGCCTTCGCAATATAGAAACCGAATACCTAAAGATGCGGAAGACGAAAAAAGTTATCCAAGAAGTAACATCAAAGGCGGATACGATGTACAGGCGGCGAGGGAATGGTGTCGGTGCGCGCGAACGCAAGGATACACTCCGTTCTTTCCTGCTACCAAAAAGACGACGAGAGTTCCCCGCTCAGGATCGCGCCTCGGCTCACGTACTCCGCTGCCTGCTCGACGGCCCCGCATACTCATTCGTACAGTTCTCGGATACTTTGCAAAACATTTGTACATATTTGTATATATATACATATGTACATATATATATGTATATGTGTGTGTGTATATAACACATGCATCGGCGGGACGACCGAGATTCGCGACGGTCCCTGTGCTTAAGGATGGACTTGAAACATTAGAGAGGACTTGTCCACGGACCGGCCTGGCCGACCCTCGGACGCGAACACTTACATACTGGTACACGCATCCACGTAAACACACACACACACACACACACACACACACACACACACACACACACACACACACACACACACACACACCGGCACACCGGACACCTACATAATTCCACAAATCCGCAGCGAGACTAACACACGGACACGAGCCTGCGCGAGCGCGTAGATAGAGTTAATCGAGTAACATTATGTGCGCATTAACGTTTTGGTACTGTACGGCACTGTATGACGCGTCTCTTTATACGTAAACACGTACTTCTTAAATAAATAATAGCCCATCGCCGCGGTGAAGCCTCTCGAAGCGTTTTTTACGCACCGTCACCGGCTTTGCTCGCTTTCGTCGGGCGACGCGCGGCTGCGCGAGTGCGGATCGATAGCGTGGCCCGGCCAGAGAACACTTCCTTCGAGGCGAGTGCCACCGATTTGGCCCTCGCGAGCGATAGCGCGCCCCGACCCGAAAGAGGAGCGCGAGTGCTCGCGAGCGGGCCAAGGGGAGAGGGCAGCCGAGGGAGCGTGGAAATGTCCTCGTTGGCTGGAAGGAAGGAAGGAAGGAAGGAAGGAAGGAAGGAAGGGAGGAAGGGAGGAAGGGAGGAAGGGAGGAAGGGAGGGTGGGTTTGGGGGGAGAGGGCCTCGAACGCGCCGCGGCTCGCCATCGAGAGGGACGATCCGACCGTTTTCCAGCTCGATCCACGATTTCGATCGGCCAACGGTTCCGCCCGGCGTACCGGTTTGAGTACAGGGATTTGTAACGCTCGTCGAATCGTAGTGCGAATTAGCTATTAACCTAGGTAGGTGTATCGAAGCGATCGGATGCATCGACTTAAGCGCGACAGTCGCCGTTTCGGAAATTATGTACCGGTACCTATTTTGTACAAATCACGATCGTCGTATTATTGTAATATTTTTTACGCGTGTAGCTTAGGTCGTTCGACGACGAATTGGTCATGGTTTTTATCGAGTTGCCCGAGGAGCTTATTAATTTTACGCGCTGGAGATCTGGTTGCTCGAACTCTAACGGGCACAGAGGGGAGCCTTGTATGGTTGAATAACTTTCGGAAGTACAAAAAGCTTCTTGGCTGGACGATGGAAACTCCGGTATACGCTTGGAATTAATTTACGCGGTACATTGATTCCGACGAAGACGAAGAGTTTGAATTTTTCCGGTATACCGCAACATCGAGCTTGTTTGCCCAGAAATGCGTGCTTTTAAATCTCTCCCGTCTATTTTCAAGCGAAGCGTCACCAATTATTTATTCGACTACGCTCTTCTCTGTGTACGATCTTGAGCATCCACTTAAGAATGTCGATCCGATGAAGAAAAAGAGGACAACTTCGTATTCCTTTCCCCTAAAAAGTTCAAAATAATAGGAGGAATGCGAGGACGATACTTTGGGGAGAAACTTCGGTCTTTACCGCAGCGTAGGCGATCGTAGCGCGATTGTAGTTAGTAGCGTTAAAATTTAGATAAGGTTACCCGCAAAGTATCGTTAACGCCTCGCATCGCCACGTGCGGCTCAACGGCCGCGATATCTTTAACTCCTGAAGTGGCCACTCGTGTACACCCGGGTTTCTCGCAACGAAGAAGAATGTTCCGGTACATCGGATACGCAAAAGTTACGCACGCAAATGTCACGTTAAAGAAGCCGAATTTTACTCGCTACCTTTAAATTAACCGTCACTCGAGGAGTTAATGGATTTGGATTAAGAATTTTTCACCGCGAGTGTCGAGAGACCGAAACGTGAGCTAGGAAAAACGAGGTTTATGCGGCAAATCATTAGCGAGGATAATTTGGAGGGAGGGTAGGAGCTTACTCGAGGAGCGGATCGATGGTTACAGGCGTAAAAGTGTTGGGAAAATGAGACACCGCGCGTTACATCGGTGATCGATGATCGAGGATGGCTCGACGAGAGCGATGGCGAATCCGTCACGGTGCGCCGACTGACACGTTTTCGGACGGTTAAATATACTTATAGCGAAATTAAGAAATGCATATTATTCTGCCGATTAACGAGTAAGTGCGTAGAATTCGTTTAACTGTAGATAAACACGTACACAGTCACGTACGCGCGAGTGCAAGATACATACCACCTGTAATCGTTCACCCTCAACCATCCACGCACACACGACACGCTACACGACGTACACGCGTACACGCAGAGACAGAAAAATGACACGCGTATGGACACGTACACGAAGGCAACCGGACACAGTGGGAGGGAGAGAGACACCTACACACCGACACACACTGAGGCGCAACACGTACACGGGCACGCACGTTGCAATTAGACGTTATTATCGCAATTTGGAGTTAAATTTTATAATATATAATATATAAAAATATATATATAATAAATAAAAGTTGACGGATAATATAGAGTTATATTAAATATCTAAACGAAGGAGATCGTATCATTTTAATTTCGGCGTTCACCGATCGCCGGCTCAATCACCTTTACCAAACGGACGAGTGGACGTCACGATCGATTTAATAGCGAAACGCATCGTGTGGCGTTTTCAATCGCATTTCTTTACAGGTAGGATCAAGAGCCGACTATTCCTGACAAGTAGCGCGGAGGAGATGGGCCAAGGAACTGAATCGCTCTGATAAAAATAGATGTAAAACTGAGTTGAGCAAATTTAAAGGCGTATTTTTCGATTAAACCAAATTTTCCATGGTCCAAACATCGGTTTTTCCCCACCCTCATCCGCGATCCAACTTGGGTTCGATCCCTCGTTTCGTTTCGTGCTTTTAAATGTGAGTAAACCTCGCGCAACTTGGCGAGACAGCGGTACGCGTGTCCTTCGTTAAAAACCGGCCTCTTCACGGACGAGCACGTACGTGCAACCGGTATTTTTTCTCGAGTTACTTATTAACACCTATGCTTAGGTTTTCGCCCCTCGCGTCCTCTCTCGCCTATCCATCGCGGGTTTAACGATCTACGGAATCGGCGTTGCATGATTCATGATTTCCCAAGGAGCAACGACTGTCCTTGAGCGAGTTTCACGCATTTTTAAACGCCTTGAAGCGAACTTACGAAAGCGTAACAATAGATTGGCAATGACTTATGCGATTGCTTAAACGTTCACGAATAACGTGGCGGTAGCACTTTGAATTTATTCTTAATTTTGTTATGCTCCTCGTGCTTACTGCTAAATTCTTTCTTCGATCAATAATAACGGCTGCATTGAGTTAAAAAAAAAGATATTTCAAAATTCGGATAAGTAAGATGCAAAGTGATGATATACCGCCCCTTAAAGACGTTATCCGGCGTACTTGGAAAGACATAGGGAACTTATTTGTGCGAATTTACTAGAGCTGCTCCCATTTCACGCTAGGTGGCGGGCGGAAAGTATTACTAGGTGGACGAGGAAAAAGAGCCTCTAGGGAGTAAGAGCCAGAGTATCAAATATGAGTGGATCTGTCAATCGTCGATCAAAGTGAGAAAAATTCAGTGTTTGCTTTGTATCTTGCCTCAGGTTTCCACTGTATTAACTTTTCTCCAACGCACATTTAATAAAAATATGAATTAACTTCATGCATTATACGAATGATACTCGATTGATTTTCGGTCGAG
This sequence comes from Ampulex compressa, assembly GCA_038496175.1. Classification (NCBI taxonomy): domain Eukaryota; kingdom Metazoa; phylum Arthropoda; class Insecta; order Hymenoptera; family Ampulicidae; genus Ampulex; species Ampulex compressa. The sequence goes on from JBCFXI010000715.1 coordinate 10,395, forward strand.
GTTAAGGTTACTGTTCAAACTATCTTTTCTTATGCAGCATAAAGATTATAGCAGGTGCAATAGTATGCGAGGAAAGCATATTAAAGGGAGATATCACCATTGGCAGTAGAACGATCGTACATCCTAAGGCAAGTATCCTCGCCGAAGCTGGACCCATCGTTATCGGAGAGGGGAATATTATCGAAGAAATGGTAACTATAGTGAACAGGTGAGCATAAGACGATGCGCTTTACTTCTGCGTTCCTTAGATTCAGCTTCTCGGCTTTTTAGACTGCCTCCGGACTCTCCGCAACCGACGACGACGCCTATACAGATAATAGGTAACTACAATGTATTTGAAACGGATAGCACCTGCGAAGCGTGTAAAGTTGGAGATAACAATATTTTGGAAATGAAAGGTAGTGGAAGCATAGTAGTTTAGCGACGCGACTAGCAATTCTTTCCTAAGCAACCGGTAATAAAATGCACTTTCTTTTCAGCACACGTCGGTCGTAACGTTAATTTGACGAACGGATGCGTTATCGGAGCCGCGTGTTGTTTGACGGAACCACAAACGATATCTGAAAACACGATTATTTTTGGTAGCCAATGTCAACGTAGAGAAATGTACGAGAAACCATACGTAAGCGAATCTTGTAATCGAATTTACAATTGCGGAAATCCATGGATACAAAGTAATTTGGTACTACGCTTTTTTTCATACTCGTTTCAGCCCCAAATCGGTCAGATAGAATATTTGGCGAAGGTCTTACCGACTTATCATCACCTCCGGAAGCCTAATATAATAAAGCCCGTAAAGTCTGATCCGGCAACGTGATCGCGGTAGCAAAGTTACGCGATGAACGTGTATGACGATTATTTATACCGTACTCCGTAACCACATTTGCGTTATAAATGTATTATTATGCAGCTTCATTACTTATTGCACAAATTTTCCCTCAATAAATTCTACCATTAACACCAATCATTAACGGCGTATTCATTTTTAACTTCCACGAATTACAACACACCCAACTCGATCGGTTCACGATGATCATTACCGTACGTTGATAAGTTGCTAGGAATCTGCATCGTAAGACGAGCTTACCGGTAAAGATGGTGCCACCAGCGTAAAATATCCTCGTCATAGAAGACGGAGAGGTCCACATTTAACCGACGGTAGCATCAAGAACGACATTTTTTTATCGAGTTTTTACCATCTTAAAAAATAATATAATAAAACGTAAACGAGAAGAAAATTTGTCTTCCTTCTAGTGGCGCATCAATCGAGCGTAAAATTCCGATGGTCGTGTCGTCCATTAGCGGCATCGAAATACAAGTATGCCAAGTACAAGCATATGCGTATTCATCTTTTAAATATAAACAATTAAATGGTACAACGTAAAAGTAATCTACGCTTTTGAAAAAAGGTTCGATACCTTTGGTTAACGCAACTTTACATTTCTCCTTCCAAGCAAAATCCCCGGAGAATTGGGTGGCACAATGCTAAATATTGCTCCTATGAATATGAATTAGCGTCTAGTCGAGAGGGTTGGATGCGAACCATTTACCGCTTCCGTCAACTTAACCGTTTACGATAGCGATTCTCAACCTCGCCGTTATTGAAAGCTTCGCGTTGCGGATGCGACATCCTCCGCGAACCTCCGGCGTGTCCCTCGTCAAACGATATCACCGCTAAATCCATACAAACGGTAGTAGAGTATACACGAGTGGCGGTCGTTCTTTTCAACGGCGCCGGGAGCTCGGTCGGAATTTTAAAAGAGAAGAAGAGACCAAAGAAACGATGGAAAGAGGAAGGGAAGTCGGCGGGGAAGCCCGGTGGTCGCGAGCGCCGCTTTATTTTAATGATCGCTCGTGGCAACCCCCTGCGACGTAACTCTTGTCGCGGAAAGTGGTGACCCGAGAGGGCTGTCATATTTTGACGTGCGCAGCGGGCGTCTAGAAAGAGGGACCGCGGTGTGGAACGAGGAAGGGAGAGAGAAAGGGAGGAGAAAAAGGGATTATTTTTCGCGGCGTGGTGGCGGGAGCAAAAATCGCGAAGGAGGAGGGACGGAGCAGGGGGAAAACCTCTAATGGCCCGTCGACGACGAATGTTCGTCGGTTTTCCCCGCACCGCCGACACACTCCCTCGCCTCCTCGCGCTCCGCTCTCCGCTCTCCGCTCTCCGCTCTCCCGCACGTGGATGCCTCTTCCTCCCTGCGCCGCCACCGCTTTGCCACTCCAGCTCGCCTCGATACTTACCGCATTCACCGAGATCGACCGCGTGTGCCCGTCACGCGACCGACCTAATCGACCTACGCGTGTACGGATGTCGCTCGCGAAGAACTTCCGCTTCCGAGGGACCGCGGCGAGATTCGTGAGTCCAGGAAAATTCGAGCAGGGCTCCACTCCTGGAATCGACCCTCTTCGCATGGAGCATACGATACGCGACCGTACAAACTCTATCCGATGGAAGGCTAGAACGGAAAGATTCCTCGTCGATCGTTAATCGCAATCGTGGACGATCGACGTTCGCAAACGGCCGGCTTCGAACTTTCCCAGGAAAAGCCTTCGCGGGAGTTTATGATCGGCGGATCATTTTTGGCGCTCGCTAGGAGTGCGTATTCGATTTTAAGCGGCCAAATGGAATCAACTGGCCTGTCAAGAGGCGCAAAATGGTTATCGTTGATTGCGCACAGTGGGCACGACGATAGGAGATGGACAGCCCCTGGGGTACGTAGCGAGCATCGGGGCCGCTGGCACCAACGCGCGGCCAGTGGCGTGCAGAGGCCCGGCCTGTCGGGCGTCCGAGTGGGCTGGCATCCGATAGGAGAAGGAAATCGAATCGCGTTTTCAAATTTCAGCGACGATAAATCAATTCCTGGAGCATGACCGCACCGTTGCGCCACCAGAGTGGCAGCGAACGATTCTGCATTCTTTCAACACAGCGTGCCCTTTCCGTCCAGAGAACAGTGCCTCTAGTCGGACTATCCCCCCCTTTCCCGAGGCCCGAAGCGTTCCTATATCCAAAGCGTCTTTCTCCTCTGCAATATTTCTCGGTAGCAGGCCTTGTAATCGTATTCGAATCTTCGGGAGGTACGATCCGGGAATCGGGGCCGGGCATCGGCAAAGCTCCAGACGGCACTGCGCGCGACCGAGCGGACGACTAACACCGACGTCGGCCAACTCTTCTCCAGCCTTCGTCCCCGGCTCTCCACCCTCCGGGCTCGCGGCTCAAATTGACATCGGCAGACACGAGCGTGCGCTCGTCGAGTGGCAAACGAGAGTGACGAGCGTTACGAATCCGCGACTCGCTTAACATTTCCATTGTGAACGCGTCCCCGGTTGCACGCGCTGCCGAAAAGGCGAAAGAAGGTAGCGCGTTGGGGGAAAAATGTATGATGCGCGGTGAGAGGTACCGCCGTGGAAGTTAACTCGATTAGGGAGATTTGGATACGGAGATACTCTTACGCGTCGCTCGTGCGGACTAGCGTCGAGATGGGGAGCACTTTTCGAGTAGGAACCTCCGCTGGAAAATTCGTTAGGATTCAAATCTTTCACGGATCCTGGTGCGATCCTGCGAAGTAGGTCCTCTTTTATCCTCGAAAGAAATGCCAGAACCTCGAGGTTGTCCCATCGAAGAACGAGGCTGCCGCGTCGCGCCTCCGAGAACAAGATCCCGCTGAAATAATTGAACTCGTAGATCGGTGTCCCTCGGATGTATACAAAGCGAGTAAAACTCGAGGACGGAGGGCCGAGTGGCAATAAGATGAACGATTCAATCGGCGACAATGAATAATACCCGGCCGACGGTTAAACGCAGGAGCGGATCAGATCGGGTCCGCCCACGAGGCCGTCCGTGGGGAAACCAGCCGTAAAATCCAAAAGGGGTGCAGCGGGAGCGGCAGGGGCGCCCGGCGACTCTGTGACGCGATTATGCTAACGAAGTTATTCCATTGTAACGCTGTTTACAACGGCGCGCGCATTAAGGCTAAACCGGAACAATAGCGGCCCTGCGATACGCGTACGGGGGAATCCCCGAGAATCGCGGCGGCGCTACGCGATCGTTCTGCTCGAAGATGGAGGGAGGTTTTAACGAACCGATTGTTTTAACGAGCCGAAAAACTCGAAAGACGGGGGAGACGAGGATAAAGAGAGAGACAACGGTGCGAACACGCCGCCATAGCACGCTCGTCTTACCCTGAAATTTACGACACGATCGATTCTCTGCGAGTCTTTTCTCGGTCAAATCTTCATCGCCGATGCGTCGTTCCATCCTCTTCGATGGTTTTCCGGGGCGAGATCCCTCGCTAACCGACTCTGCTTATTTCGCTTAAAAATCGCCGAAGACGACGGACAGGATTGTGGACGTAGCTCGTACAGCTGTGTTCGACATTGCGCGCATAACGAGCTCGAAGCGCGGTGCAACGCTCGGTATAACGCGGCCGGTGAAGACCAAAACGTCCTTCGCGAATCCTTTTGGAGAAAAAAGGGGTCGTCGACTCGCCGCTTTTAGAATGAATTTTTCGTACCGGTATATTCTCGGACGAAACGCGGACGATTTTCGGCGCGGAGTTGTACGTAAAAATACGCGAGGATCCTCGCGGAAACTGGCGCTCGATGGCCGGCAAATTTAAGACGCTCGATACGCAGCGTTAATGGGACGATTTCGTAGGATCGCTTGGACGATCGCCCTCGGGATGCCCCGCCCATTTCGCCCCTCTTCCTTCCTCCTTTCGCTTCCTCCTTATTGGACCTCGCCAATTCTGCGAATAACGAACGAATAATCCGTGGATTCTATGCAAATAGGTTCTCAGACTTTTCCAGCTTCTCCCGCAAGGAGGAGATCGTGGAAAGTACGAAAAAAGTGCACGATCCTCCGAGAATACCCGCCGGAAGTTTTAATTCTTAATATTGATGTACATCGCGGAATGGAGAAAGTAAAAAGAGAAATCGTCGAAATTGAAGGAGCGGGAGAAGGAGAGGACCCCGCCACCCTCGCGTCTGGTTACTCCCTACCGGGGCGCCACTTGACTCGTATTTAACTTTCAAATATATTTTATGCCTTTTGCATCTTAATACCTTCACGGATATATCCTCCCCTCCCTACGGTTCTCCTTCCGTCCCGCCATTCCCACTTTGTTTCCCTTATACGCATATTTTCGTCTCCGACCAGGATCGTACATCTCCTCGTATCGTCGATACGAGTTTGAAAGAATAAAGGAACGCGCGTGCCGAAGTAGCCAGGACGCCCGATATTCCGGGAGAAAAATATTCTCCCACGTGCACGAATCGTGTTGAATCGATCGGCATTCGCCGATGTACGAATTATTGCGATTTTGTTAATACGAATCATATCGTTTTTGCGAGACCTTGGACGATGGACACAATGATGCTCGTACCATAACGTCTAGTTGGCAAGAGTCGATTTAAAGGGCGGATGTCCCAACGAGAGTTGCGCTCGGAATCCCAGTAATTCATGCTCGATCGAACCCGGCATTTATGTGTCCATCGAAGCGTGGCGACAGTTCGACAGGATTATTTGTAGGACTCGATGGTATATTCGACATTTCCGCCGAGTCCCTTTGTACCGTCCGCCCGCTATGCGGTGGGACGTTCTGGAAACGTATTTAGGGTTCGACGCTCATCACCCCGGCGCCTCCGAAGAACCCGACTTTTTTAGAACATCCGCATTCGAGACGAGAGGAGAGCGTTCTACGCAAAGATCGATAATCGATGGGATCGCGCTTAAATAATCGTGGACCACGATCGCGTATTTATCGCGCACCTTTGATACACATCGTAAAGGACGAATGGAGAATTAATTTTTTCCCCATAATGAGGCGGTAAAAGATGGAGAGAGGGACGTATGTGCCGCGGCCGGTAGACTTCAAAGGCATCGGACGGCCCATTCGGATGCAAGGAGCAAGACGAGGAGCCCGATGTCGGGATGGTCGTGAAGGCAGACTTCATAGCCGATAATCTTTGCCCCGCGCACACGAAGAGGGAGCTTCGTGTGCGGAGGCTTTAGACGAGTGTACGTACGTACGTGCCCGCACCGAGGGGGAGCCGAGGCGGGAAGGTAGATGGCATTCTTCTAATTTGTCGGCACCACTTTGTCGGCTAATCAATCGGCTTCGTGATTACCATGCGTCGCGAGCGTTAACCAGGCAGGTTTTCCTCGGTTTCAACACCCCGTGTGCATCTACGCACGCTCATACCGTCCAACATGTGTGCCGCCTACGCTTATTTCTCACACGTGCGTGGCACTCGACGCGACGACGACACCGGCGCCGGCCGATTTACCGATATAATCGTTCGAAGATCATTACCTCCGTTACGATCGTCAATATGGAATGCGAATGATGAATCCGCAATGGCGAACTTTTGCCCTTAAACGCACCAGCGATCGATCATCGTATTCGGTGATTCTACCGATGGATAGATTCTCCTTTCCTCTCTCTCGTCTCTGAATCTTCGCAAGGACGGGTATCAAAATACGGACGTGAATATACGCCCGTGGAAAATGTACGCGAAAAATATCGCTCTTGAGTCACGATACGCGGTGTTTGGCGCTGGCCCGTTAAACGGGTGCGGTGTCTAAATCACGTTAATCGTACGAGGCACGACTAAACGGATGCTATCCCGAGAACAAGCTCGAGGTCGAGAGGTACGAGCGCTTCGGCGTGAAATGGGACATGCTTTCAATTATGCGCGAAATGAAGGCGGCGATGCGTACGTCCACTACTTTCGCGCGCTCTTCGCACACGCGCGCACGCGTAGACGCAAATATATGCGAATGAGTGACCATGAATACCGCTAAAAGGAAAATGCTTACGCTCCGATTATGATTAGTCCTTTCGAACAAATGTATCGGACGGAGCAGAGTTGCAAAGATTTGCGTACAAATACCCCCGATATGCGTAAGATCAGTGCTACGCTATCGGATTATCGAGACGATCGAATAATTACGTTAACGCGAATCGATCTTTCCGACAGCCATTGTCCATTACAGTAGCGCGTAATGTTCGCGAACAACGGTGATTTCCAAAGCGACGATATTCGTGGACGGGCCCCTATTCGATTCTACGCATCGTCTCAATAGAGCCCAGCTTTAGCGCCGTAATTCTAAGCGACTGCGCGCAAGGCCGACGATCGGCCGCATCCATAATTCCTCATATCCCATGCGTACGAGCGCGACACGAAGGTAGATTAAGCGGCACCGCGAACAGGTACGTCTTTCCTATCTGCCGTGTATAATTTGCGCGGTCGAGCACCGTGGAGAGGGGGCTCCCCGGTTAATCCATTACGGAGGCACGGCTAACGCTCCGTCTCGGTTTCACAACGCCCACCAATTTGCTAACCATCGATTTCAGCTTCCCGCGCGCACGCACCCTTCCACGGTTGCACGCACGGCGACTCGCGCTCGCGTTTACACAAATAATACGCCTAGTCCCGCCAATCGACGATTTTCACCCCCGAGTGGAAACCGTCAAGGTCGGTGCAAAAGCCTTGCGGGCATTTCGTTGCTTTCCACGCCACGATAAAAATATGCCTCCAAAATATGAAGGAAGTATCGCGAAATTGGTACGCTCGGAGCGAGTAGACGAAGCGGAAAAACCGATCGAAAATTATCAATGGTAAATGAATTGCACGGATGGCGGTTGACGCGTTTAAAAATAGTCGCGGATCGTCCATATTTTTCAATATCGTTCGTTCGCCCTCTTGGTTGTTTTTCCAATGCGCGATCGGATGACAGATTCGGGGCAATCTACCGTTCGCGTCGGGCAAAGCGAGACTTTGTCGGCGATGTAAATATAGAGTTTTAGGACCGAAGGAGAGTCCTTCGAGCGTTGCGTATGCCCGGCGCTGATGGATCGGCGTGTCTTGCCCATTCGAGAGAAGTCGCGCTATTCGCGGAATACAAATTTTGGACGTAGGAGTGTACTACGAAGGAAAGGTACGCCGGTTCGATTCCTAAAGATGGCGACTGGCTAAGCTTTCCCTCAAAGCGTTACAAGTAGCGCATAATGATTCTCGCTGCTCGATCATTTTGTAACCGCTATCTGGCCATAATAGTACTGCCGTATCCTATGCGTAAATTCTAACGAAGGACATTATGCACCCTATCGCGTCACGGCCCATAGTGCGTACATTCGATGGGCGGAGCGAACTCGAGTACTCGAAGTATCGACCAAACTACGCCGACTCTCTGAAATACGAATCTTCGTTCCGTCGTCGATCCAATCCCGAGAAATCGTACGACCAATCCTCGAACGATAAAAGATGAAGGAGATTCACGCGGCCCATTCCTCCTCTGACAAAGACATCGTGTCCTACACGAATATAAACTGCTATTCCCGTCCGTGCAAGTATCAAGTGTCGTGTAAAGAAGCACATTGTGACGGGCGGGCGGTAGGAAAAAGTTAAAATGCATCCAGGAAGCGTACGACACCGAAGATTGAAACGGAGAAGCGGAAGGGAACCGCGCGGACAAATTGGCCGGGGTAGGGGGAGAGGGGGGTTCGTGGAGGGAGGAAGGAAAAAGGGAGCGAGTCGAGGGTCACGTATATATCGTTCTCCTCGGTCCATGAAACGGCAGGCAATTAAAAGTCGGGTAGCCCCGAGACGCGAGCAGCGCGGCGCGGCTTAAGAGCCGCAGCGTTTAAGACTCGACGTTTCCGTTCACACGTGCGTAACGAGTCGCGGGTCGCGCAACGACGCCTCCGCGCGACAAAACAAAGAGGATGTCTACCGGCCGGCTCATGAGACAAGATTTAAGGCCGTCTGAGCATTCGTCGTTGCGCCTTGATACTCGCGTAGGTAGTCCTCCGCGGCCATCCATCGGTAATTTTGGTCAAACGCGTATACGGAATAGAACGTTATTCGAAATTCGTCCAAGAGAGCCTCCTTTCCAGCGTTCTCTCCCACCAGCACCATTGAAATATATCTATCGCAATATCCGAAGATCAAATTGCCGGAAGCGATACCACGTGGACTAATCGATGGGATGCCATTGAGAAGCACCTCGATGTGCGATCGATATAGAAATTGGAGGAAAGCTTAATTGTATAGATGCGAGAATAGTAGGTAAGTCGAAAGGCGTAAGACCGGTGCGGAAACGATGGATACGAACATGGACGACATAATCTACTGCGCGTTTAACCGTAACCGTCCACGTTCCACTTTGCTCGACGTGGTGCGTATCTTTGAGTAAGGTGCTAAATTTACTCCGAGTGGCTGGAAATATCGAGAAACGAATACTTCGCTAATTTGAGCGTGACGTTTCGAGCAACCTTCCAGTCAAAGCTTTGTGGCAAAGGGAATATCCGTCGCGACGGTTTACACCCATGGTCATTTGTTTTATGGGCGTTCCCTGGCCGGCTAATCGGTACGTCACGCTAATAGCGTCGCTATTTCGGCACTCGTTAGAGCGACACGGCTCTAATTGAGCTTTACGGATTGTACAAGGATGCGCGCAAATGAATCGTCAAGCTCGTTGCCACGAGGATGCGTGCCTAGAATTTCTACGTTAATCCGTCATCGAATGTGCGTCTTATGAGCCGAGAGGAATAATAATTTAACGCCACGCCAGGCTCCGCGGATCGAGGCGCTCCGGCATTGATCGTCGATCGTTAAATCGTACCGACCATCTCGTCCGTTTGCAATAACCATCCGATTATTAGGACGAAACACGAGCGACCGGTTTAGACCATTTTAGACATCCCCGTATCCCTCGACCATTCGAAAATCGCGGATGTGGTTTTACAGGGTGCTGCCGGGATAAGTTTATGACGCGAGAATACGACGGAAACGAGTATCGTAACTCGTTACAAATAGACGCGAGGCACGACAAAGTAAGGTTTGCCGTGCGTAAAACAAAAGGAAGGGATAAACGTAAAAGCCGACGAATTACGCGGATGCGAAAGTAGTTACGGACAAGCTCTACTTTGAGAGACGAGGATTCCTGGAAGACGGTCTAATCGCGTATCCTTCACAGAACTCGTTCGTCTGCCAAATCAGATCATTGCTCCGATAACGCATTGAAGATTATGTGCGCGAGTTAAAAGTGGATACGTTACATCGATCGAAAGGTCCGATGGCGATCTTGCCGGATCAAAGAGGTGGGGCGATCCGTGTAAAAAAAGTAGGGGCTCTGTGTAACGAAACTCAATTACGTAGCGCCGATGGACGTGTTTACACGGGAGCAGCGACGGCGTAACAGCTATGCAAAACGATCAGCGCTAACGAGCTACTTCGCTTGCCGGGTACGATGCGCGTTAACGCGGCCCACCAACCTCGTCCTCCGTATTTTTATCGCCTCCCCGCGAGAGCCAACGGCCAACGTGTTCCCCATTAAACTTACTCGCCGAGCCACCCCCGCACGATGGATTTTTAACGAGTGCGCTTATCCGCCGATCTTGGCGCGCGCCGGCCCATCCGAAGGATAATGATGTACCCTGTCAATCCCCACCGCGTCATCCTCGTCTCGTGCCCTTAATGGAGTACCGAGCACGCTTAGCGCCGAAATTTTTCTCCAACGTTTGCAAGGATCATTGCCACGGACCTGGGGACTTGCCACGGCTCGCTCCAACGAAGAACATTATTCGCGAGTTTCTTTCGATTTCTAAAAGATCTTCTCTATCGACGCGTATACCTACCGGTGTATCCAGGACGTTTCAGAGTGATTTATACGAAACATTCACATCGGCGACGGAAGGTGTTGCAATGGGGAAGGGCAGATCTAAAACGATCGCATCCTCTTTCGTGATTAGCCGTACATAATAACCGAGTAGAGCAACGAGTCCTCCGTTCGGGATCAATCCTGTCCACGTAAATCCTCCGTGTACGATCGGCCCTAAGAAGCGGCGATTGCAATTCGGTGTAGATAATAATGACCGCGGAATTTGACGAGTCTTCGGTTCGGGGTCAATCCTGTTCACGGATCGCGGCGAGTTCGCGGGCGCGGAAGGACAAAAGCGGCGGAGCCCCAAGATGGCGGAGCAACCCTTAGTAGGCGCGCCCGGAGCACGCAGTTGGCCCATGGCGCGGCCAATCGCGCACGTGGAAAGCTCGTGGCGACGCGGCCACGCCAGCTACCACGCCGCTGGCCGAGTCGGCGCACGCCGGGGGATCGGGAATTAAAATACTTGGCCCAAGTCCCCGGCAGTTGCCCGTCGACTTGTGCCCGATACGGTCCTCGATCGATGGGATTTCGCTCAGGTCCAATAGGGTTCGCGACACCGCTCCTCGATCTCTTGGATCGAGCCATCCGCGGACCGACAGGAGCACCGATGCGACGATAGCGAAAACAAGGGGCACCATACGCTCCGAGGCGCGAGTGAACGCGATTGGGATTCTCGGGACTCTCGCGAGACGATGTCCAGCCTCGAGCCAAGTGCGGTTATGGTGTAATGCACGAGTGTGTCGCGAGAGGAGACGAGACCGTGTTCCTGGCGGGAAATTCGATGAGGAGCGTTATCTCGGTGTTTGGTTGGTTGAATCCAACGAGATCGGTCTCCGAGATATGTTAATCTCCTAGAGAAAGCAAACCCTATCGTTTCGGCATGCCGTCGTAGCGATGATATGCGCGGTGCAGGATCGTCGTCTTGTTGGTGTATCGGCGCCTACGTACCTGGACCAGGAACGGAAATTACCCTCCCACGGAGTGGGCTATTCTTATCGCTGGTAACGCGAGGCAGTGTCTCCGCACCGCTCGTGCACGTGCGAAAAGTAACGCGGCTTGAAATCCTTCCACGTCGTGGAGCTGTCACCTCGTATAGGGGAAACCGAAAGGTCTTTACCCTTGGCTACCAAGATGCCGAAAAATCCAACGAAGCGATCGTGTTGAAAAGTGTCCACGGACATTCTTACCGCGACGGCACAATGGCATCGCTGATCACCGGAACGAGAGGGACGATCCGTGAAAAGTAAACGGGGGTGTTGGAGTCGTCCGTGGCAGGGTATCCGAGAGCGAATCGTCGGATATGGAGGCGAACGTGGAGGAGACCGAGCTGGACGTCGGATCCGCGAGCGACGAACTCGAATCGTCGATCGCAGAGTCGAAGCTGCAGAGACGACCTACTCCTAAACCCTTCACGATCGAGAGCCTGATTGGCAGCTGCGGTGGTGCGAGAGGAGGCTGCGAGGGTGCGATGGTGCAGGCCGACAGGACGAATGGAAACGAGGAGGATTCCGAGCGAAACCGAGAATATCTCTTTCAAAGGCATTATCTCGCGACCGCCGCTGCAAACGCACTGCCCGCAGGTCAGCTTCGTCGTTTCTCGTCTCTCCGACGTATTCACGTGGAAGATTCGAAATGCTTGGTTCGCACGCGAGAAACGAATGTTCTTAACCGAGTACCAAAGAGAACCAGTGTAAACTTACGCGCCAAAGAGGGAAAAAAGCACCTATTTACCGTCGACGACAAGATTGTTCAACGACTCTTGTTATTCGATATACTTGTACATTTTAAAATCGAGAGTGTACTTGACGAAGCGAAGATACATCGATGCGGTTTGATTCGCTCGGCCCAAAATGTAGTTGAATTGGCTATACTCGCGATAAAACGACTCTCCGTTTTTATCCCACTCTGAATACATCTTTCGCGCGGATGACTTTGGCCGATATCGAAGCCTATCGTGAATGTACTTCGTTAAATTCCGAATGCGAATGTACTTTACTAAATTCTTCTCTTTCGGTAAAGAACCAGCATTGAGCTCCAAACGAGCCATTTATAAACCAAGTTAATCGCACATGCGCGGCATCCGGTATTCCGACAATTTTAGACTAAACTATTCGGATTCGCCAATATTTCTACTTGGAACGTTATACGATTCTAATACGATATTACCTCTATTGAATTTCAAGCTACATTGGTACCGTAAGTTTCGTACGCGTACCGTTCTTACACGTTTTGTTACGTGAATTTTTCTAACCGCAGATCGCAGGAACTCGAATGAGCCAAACTTAAGATTTTGGCACACAATTACTTTTTGCAGGCTTTGGAGTGCCTCTTGGTTTGTACGGCGCGTGGTTACCAATGCGAATGTATGGTAGCGGTAGTACTTCCGGCGTGCCAATGCTGCCCCCTCATTCCTCGGCCAATTATCCCTCTCATCAGGATTTGCATCAGGGTAGATTGTCGCAGCATTTGGGTCCGGGGACCAATCATCTCCACGGCGCCGCCTATCCGGCGACGTGTCAGCGTACCTCGAATCAACGCTGTTCGACCAGTTTCACGGACAGCGAAGACGATGGCAGTATCGATTCACCTGCCTCCCCCGTCCACGACCTCTCGAAATCTCGACACGGTGAGCTACGATTTTACATTTTAAAACAAATATTTCAAACGATCATGCTCTCGCTAATGATGGCTTTAAATACTTTTCTCAGACAACCGAGAACAATATATATATATATATATATATGCGTATAGATATACAGAATTTATATTTTACCGTGACGACGATTATCGTACATTCCGGTCAATCTCCTTTCCTCGGATGCTGCGTCTTAAATTCTCTTTCCACGTGCATTTAACGCGTACTCCGAGCCGTGTACCATCGAGCTGGCAATTTTTCGATCGGGTACGCGCTGTATGGAAATGAAATACTTTTCTGGCAGCGACCGTGGATGATTAGATACACCCATCGGTAATTCCACATGCAACGCACGTGTACGTTCTGTGGCACAGCACGGCAACAGCCTATTGTTACCCGTCGCTAGAATGCAGGGATGATAATCTAACTGTTCGCAAGCTAATAATATTGTTTTCGACCGATGGAATGTATAACGAAATAACCGCACTGGGTGAAATTACGCGCGCTGGTCGTACCGGCGAAAAATCTCCGCGCAATACCTTTCTAATAAAATGGAAAACTTTGAACAAAATACGCGACGAAGCGGCCTCAACTTGGCACCGGTGACGCGCAAAAGCGACGAATAAGTTTCTAATCGCGATTCGAGGTGCGAGAAGGGTCCGCTGGCGGAATTACTTTTCAGGGATTCGCCGAATACCGAATCGGCATGCAATTTATTCAAGAAATTATCATTTCGATCGCAGAAGCTCCGGCATTGGCCATCTCGCTTTCGAAGAAGAAGAGCCCTTCCTCGAAGGACCAATGGCGTTTGAAATTCGGCCAGGAATTGCCGTGTACCGTACTACGTAGGCGAGCGCACACAAACCTCGCCGTACTCTCACGTAGCCCAGACTTTGGGGACGTCGATAATTTATGCGCGCTACCGTGTATCTCGATCCTTTGCCGGGCGATCGTGGCGACTTCGATCGTGCTCGAGGCAACGCTTCTGGAATCCGTAAATGCCCGCCCGCCCAAAGCAATTTCTCTTATTTCGCGAGATCGGTGCACGGGGAAGTTTCGCTCATCCTACCGCGATATCAATTCGCGTCCCTCGCGCCAAAGAGACCGCGTCTCCCCCATTCTTGATCGAGGATGGATACTTATCCGAAGGAAATCGTTTCTATATCCATCCAGAAAAATCGATGCTGGAACAAAAAGTCGAGCGCGGAAGGAAGAAACTTTCGGTGGGGTTTCAAACTACAATCTTCGTCCAGCCATTAGTCAGCGATCTGGTGGTGGGCCTTTTTCAAAAGAATTCTATAGTCGCAGCCAGAGGTAAGGGGGGGGGGGGGTGATCGCAGAAGTGAGAGCAGAGCAGGTGAATTCGACGGCAGGGTGTGTAGGCAGAGTGGAAAGTCGAAACTCGCCGAGACTGCGGATCACCGATCACGTATTTCCGAAGGCGGCGGGGCGAATGGACGATCGACGGTGGAGTCGCGCGCATTTATTCGTGGCCGGTCACTTTTTATTGATGTACCGCCGAGCGGGTCAATTTCGTATGCGCGACGAAATGGCTTCGGGGAATCTGTCATCGGTCATTTATGACGCACCGTGCCGAACCGGTGTCGGTCGTTACGACGAAGACGGTGGCGATCAAGATGACCGCTTGCCTTGCGCGCCTTCGCCGTTGCCCCCCACCGGACCTCGATCGAAAACGTTTCACGAAATTAACGCTGCCTCTCACGAAAATCCACGCTGGGGAACGATTATCGAAGGTTTGTCTCCTTGCATCCTGTGTAAATACATTCGAGAGCATAACTCATTGCGCATAACTCATCGAGCATAACTCACTCCAATTACTTTTCAAAATCGTTTCACCGCTCGTGGGAATAATACGAATGTTTTGTGCGCACAAAATCTAAAACTAAATAGGATTTCGTGAATACGGAAGTTGAATCGTAGTTATTGAGTTTTTGACTGTGCAACGTCCCTTAAAGTTACCGTTAATGCACCGAATCGATCGAGTTTTCTATTGTTGTATAAACGAATCGAGGATGTATACGCCGAGTGAAAAAGCTTTTTGGATTCTGTCATTCATCGTTTATGGTAGTCGATCTTCCAAACCATGCTAAATGCGGACTCGCGCGTGTGAATCGAATGGCGTTTTAAACGAGTATGCTTAATGAAATGGCTTTCGTGAATGGGACTGGTGGGCTTTAACGGGGATGGTGATATTATCGAAGTTGTGTTTGTTATTTTGCGATAAAAAAAAATAGGCAAAAGCGTGTATCGAAAAATTCTTGAATTTCTGCCGCGACAAGAAAAATTTAATCGAGGTAGGATGTCGTTTATTAGGTTTTTCCCGCGGAGGATATTTTTACACGCTGGCAAACCGAGATATAAGTGATCTGGCTTAAATAAGATCACAACTTTAGACGGATACTACCGCTGTAGATCGAACGAATATTTGAACGTAGCAAAAAAAATAGCGATAAAGCACGCGTTCCATAATGCGTGTCTTTCGATTCTTCATTTACAATACGATCTCAAGTATTGTTCTCAAACTCGACTCGTCTTACGTTTGTACTCGCTTGGCGGAGGATAACGCATTTAAGTTTGACGCGTTTATCGGCAAGGGTTATCGCGCGCCTAGCGAGAGAATATCGTACATTTAACTGTACGAGCATCGGTGTACCGGCTACCGATAGAATAATTCCACGGTTTTACACGCGAAAAAAGGAACATTTTTAGGCTATGCCAGCTGTCACTTAGGACCATCCGGGGAAAAACGAGGAGAAATGTAATTACGTGAACGAAATATCGATCGGTGCTTAAATGAAAACGTTTAAAGAAGGTGCTTTCCGACGCCATGAATGAAACCGTTAATCTTGCAACCGACGTCGGACGGATTCTTCGGAAATTCATAAATTCGTGAAATATTAATCTCAAGCCCAAATTGTAAGTACGAAGGGAAGATAGTATGAGTATATATCTTAAAATTTCATAATGGAATTCACACGGATCTAACGTAATTCGACGAAACAGGGGAGAAGAATTTAAGAATATCCGCGGCAGCATCGAGTAAAATTTTCTCAGCGTTTCGTACCGACGTATGCGCAGATCGGAACGAAAGTTTTACCAAATCAATCTCGATCGACGCGTTTGACCGTAATTTTTCACAGAATTCGCAAATAAGAGGTTCTAGCGTTATGCGCCGATTTTATATTGCGACCGATACACGAGCGCGTTATTCTACAGGGCAAAGATCATACGTTCTCGCCGTCACCAAAAATAACACGATGGTTTACATATGCGCGGCGAAATCATCGCCGCGACGATGGTACGTTAAGCGGTTTAATGAGAGCCCCCGGGGCTTATCGATCGAACTTCTCGGCGACGTCAGACGCGAAACCGGCTGGACGACCGTTAATAAACTCGATTGATATTTCACGTAGCACATCCAAAAATATATCTAAGGACTCGTTCGCGGGTGCTGCTTCCTCTGACAATCCCGGTAATTGCTTCCGGTGAGGCTCCGCCGCTGGTCGATCGATCGCGCCGAGCTCTATATTGGGGCTCGATCGACGAAATTCTTCGAGAACGAGGTCAGGGGTTTCACAGGTCTCTTAAGTCTCTCCATTAAAATCTTTAGACGATTCTCGGTCGTACACCGTCGTTCGAAGATCCGCGATCGCGTTCGATGCTTCGCGACCGAATTTATATCGACGGTATTTCGACGGAGGTATTTCCATATCCTCTACCCGATCGCTGTATCCGATCGGATTTCGACAATTATCGGTAATTATCCCGAAAAGCTCCGCCGGATAATTGTCTCGAAAAGTGTTGCCCGAATGCTCGACGGTATAGAACACTGCCGATAGAACCGGTGTATGTCAAATCGGAGCTCTAAATATATCACGCGAGTATACACGATCGCAGGAAACTCTCAACATCGTTGTATTGACGTTTCCGATGTTCACAAGCGTGAAAAACAATTTTTCCATTAAGCGGTCCATCCATTCTCATTATCCGCCGCGGTTATTCTCGACATTCATTCAAAATAGTTCCTTTCACAAGAAGGATTCGGAGCGCGCACAGTTATCGTTAAACGGATTGCGGTAGCGTACGTCCATTAAACCGAGTTATCATCCGCGTTTTCCGCGGAAAGACGATATTCCTCGTCGACATTTTCTCTCCCGACATGTATAATATATGTAAGTATGTACGCGCGCGCGTGCGCGCGTTTGGATATGTGTGTGTGTGTGTGTGTGTGTGCGTGTGTGCCCCGTAGAACTATTTGAACGTATAGCGAGCAGCTTGGAAGAGCCAATTCGACCCCATGGGTTTTTCGCTTTTATCGCAGTTTCTCCGCTCCTCGATTTTTCCTTATTCATTACCCGCCGTGGACCCTGCACCACTCGACATGACATGGGAGGATCGCGTTGCGCTTCGTGGAGAGCGAATTCCGGATTGTCGCGGAAAAAAAGGAGCCCTGACCCTCGACGCAACGATACGGCCGGAATGGCGCTGTTTCGCTCGATCCAGAGTAGCCGACATCGGAGGATCGATGCTCCTCGCATATATTACATTTTTTTTCCCCATCCAAAAATGCGATCATCACGTTTCTCCTGTAATTATCGATATCTCGCTTCCCACGGCTTTCCGCGGATAAGAGTTGGAAACGTAAAAGTGTGGGAACAAGGATGATCGCCGTGAAATGAATCGCGAAAAGAAATACGGGGTTTATTTTCAGTTTCGGTGCGCGATCGTTCTCATATACGACGCGAGAACGGAAATTGTTAATCGATACATTTCTTGTTTCCATCCAGGTGCGATAATCAAATCCAAAGCCGCGGTTAACTAAGGATATTACTATCGACCGTACGGACGGATACGTTGAATAACCCAAGTATGAACTCCTTCTATTATTGAGGTATTTGGCTCAGAGCGGAAAATCGGATAAACGATCGCGAGAGTTCTCAATGCTCCGATTATGAGTCAATGACTAGGCGGTCGAACCGTCATTTATATCCAAGAACGGTGCTGCGACCCAAGGGGGTTTAAACGAATCGATCGTTAATGAGCCATCGTGCCACGTACAAAATCCGAGAGCAAAGCTCCATTCATTTAAGGCGATCAAAAGAAAGCCGCGCAAAGCCCGCTGCACGGCTCGAATTTGTTAGATTGGAAATGGAATATCGCGATGCAAATGTAAACACGAGGATGAACTCGAGCATCGTTCGGAGAACATCCGTGGGTGCTTTCTCGATGGCTTTATTCGAATCATAACCAAGGGTATAGAAGTCTATACCGGCAGACAAATGGAGATGTAATAATACCGTTTGCACGGATCGATCAGGCTGATTCCTCCTCCCAAGTGTAAAGACTACAGGGGACAACGCCCGTGCCGTTGTCCAGAGAGGTCCCTAGAACCGTACGAACTCGGGTCATTCGCGGAAGTGTTTGTCCCATTCAATCGAAAGTCTTTGAATTAATAAAGACGGGGCAAGGAGTGCATCAAACTTGCGTCGGTAACTTTGCCCCGGCTCGTGCTGCCAGTCGGCCTGGGAACCCCAAGATGAGAAGGTATCGTAAACACGAAAATGAATAAAAGAGGGATCCTATAGTGTCGGCAGCATTTGAAGAGAAAGCTTTGTCGGAAGGTAGCCGTTACCCAAGGACGGCACCGTAATGATACGCGCGTGATATCGAATGGATTCGTGCGCCCCGGGAAAATGCAAGCATCGAAGCGCCTTACCCTCCTAAAAAGCACCTCCGACGCGTTAAAATCAGAGAAGCGACTCTATACCCTATTTTTGCGGTCTATAACATTGTATGCTAGAGGTGGAAGAAAAATGGTCTCTTTAGCGGTGGAGGCCGCGCAAGTGTATAATTGATAAAAAAGTAACGAACGTGGAATAACCGTAAAGTAGGAGCTCGATAAGACACTGCCCATTCCGGTGTACGGTTGTCCATCCCTCCCGCATATTAAATCCGGTTCTTCGATATCCGTATATTAGTAGGCTCGTACCCAGTTATAGCCTCGCGACTTAATGACTTAATGACACCGCGTTTAGCGTATATTCCCAGAGGCTTTAACTTCGATCGCCAACTTTGGCCGGAAGCGCAATCGAGGACGAAAGGCAGGATCGAAAATCCGCGAGGCACTCAGAGGACCGAACCGTTTGCTTTCAGGATCGGAGAACGGGCGTGCATCGGCGGACAGCGAGGACGAGGGCGGAGGCACCAGCGTGGCCGGCGAGGGCCACGAGACATCCGAGGCTCTGCTCGGGCCCGGTAGCAACAACATCAGCCCCGGAGGATCCTTGGAGAACGGCCAGGGCACCTCGACCTCGAGCTCCGGCAGCAACAAAGCGCGGCGCAGGAGGACGGCCTTCACGTCCGAGCAGCTGCTCGAGCTGGAGCGCGAGTTTCACGCGAAGAAGTACCTCAGCTTGACCGAGAGATCTCACATAGCGCACGCCCTCAAGCTGTCCGAGGTCCAGGTGAAGATCTGGTTCCAGAATCGGCGCGCCAAGTGGAAGAGGGTAAAGGCGGGACTGAGCGGAGGTGGCGTTGGATCGGGGAGCAGCGGGATACCGAGCGCGGGGGCATCGAGCAGGCATAATGGGAGCGGTGGACAGCACGCGGGGAACGGCACGAGGATAGTGGTTCCGATTCCGGTGCACGTCAGTCGGCTGGCCGTGAGATCGCACCATCACCACCTGGAGAAGTGCGCGAGGCCTCCGAGAGTGAGGCCGCCGAACGAGCCCGTGACGGCCTCCAACGCCTCGGCCTCGACCCTGGGAGACGCTCTGGGTCTTGTCAATTCGTCGATCAACTTGACGGGACAGGTGCAAGCTCCGCTGGGCTCTGGCGTGGGGATCGGGGTCGGGCTTGGCCTCAGGGCGTTCACCGTTCCCGCTCATCGTGGAGGTCTCAGCTCCTCCGGAAGGTAGTGAACACTGCTGATAGGACTGCGGATTCTGTGCAGTTCGTGCCGTGATTTAAGATCCGATGGGACTTGAATTCTCGGTGTGACAAAGTTGGTCGGATACCGAACCTTCTGTGGGCAAGTCGCGAATAGTGTTGATGGGACTGAAAATGGGATGCAGTTTTGAGGCAGGGTTTATGATTTGACAGGACTCGCATGTGGTGTGTCCAAGCTGGTGGACGATTAAACTTTCTATGGAAAACAGTGAACACCGTTAACGGTTCTGTAGATTTGAAGAACGGTTTGAACGCGAAAGACCTTCGATACGTTGGAGCAAAGCTCGTCGAAGATCGGACGTACAATAGTTCTCTGAGAGTTAGCGAAGGCTGCTGATAAAACTCTGTATTCGATGTAGATCGAGAGACTGCTCGAAGCTAGTAGAGGATCGAGGTTCGTAGATACCAAATTGCGGTGATGCACGATCATCGTGATCGATGAGCGAAGGGTAGAGTAGGGGCGAAGAGAGAAGGAACGAGCGGGGGATACGGAAGATAAATAAAGACGCTCCATCGAGCGTCAGGGTACGCGACGAAGCATGGGGATGCGAGTGAATCGTGAAACGCTCGAAATTCCTCAAAGCGTTGATGCTAGTGCGATCCGTGAACTCGAAACGGGAGATTTAGGGCCGTTGGATCCGCGCAGGTTTTTCCGCTAACTCGTAGCGTGGGCAGGAATAAGGAATTATATAGGTTTACTTCCAACGTATGGGAAATAAATAATATATTTCACGAATATCGGAAATAATTGAAAAATACGATGTTAAGGATAAGAATGCGGTGCCACTTTTTGCAACGAAAAAAACGCGTAGACGCGTTTTCCGGAGAAAGGTGGGAGACGCTTAAAATCGCAGGGATATTTTTTTGGCGGCATAATCGACGACACATTGTAACAAAAGGTGGGATAAAGTAGTTCAAAGTAAACTATCGGAGGAGGTAGGCAAAAGTTAGAATCGTTCGGACGACAAACTAAATTCAGGACAAGTTTTTCCCCCAACGCGAGTATACCCCCTTACGATGCGAAGTAAAAAGTTGACGTGGCAAAGCGGTAAGGCGAGACAAAGAAAAGGAAAGTCCATCGAACTTACGGGTTCACGAGAGAAAAGCGCTGGACTCGTAAGCGTTCGGAGGCGAAAAAAAATCGACTTCTGCGGAGTCGTTGTAAATAGAACGTAGGAGGTACTTGTAAATAGACACGCATATACCTACCGCGCCAACCGTATACTAGACGCACACGTACGCCGTACTTGTAGATAATTTACGTTAACCAAGGTTTCATTCTACGAAGAAATATTACGTTACGCCGATATTCTATCGACCGTCCGTGCGATTACCGCAGCTGTGTTAAATTCGCGCTACCCCGTGCGACTTGCGGAAGCGCACGAAGCGTCCGCATATAGCCCCGAACTCATCGTGTATATCGAGACGGCAATAAAATATGCGAATATTACGCGAAACATAGTCTTCGGTTTATTACACGCCACTCTCGTACCTACTTTTAAATATCTTTCTACGGCCGCTCCCACGACACAGCCTTCCATTCGGACGTCGCATCGATCGCTCCGATCCTATCGAGAGATCCACCTCGTCGATTTCCATCGTCCATCCGCGCATTGAACGCGATTAAGCGCATTCTTTATCCCGCAAAATAATCGTCCGTTCGAACGACCGAGGAGAGCGACAGTGGCGGAAGAGGTAGGTCTTTCCACGAGGCTTGCGTCCGTTCTCATGGAAGTGGGAAAGTTTTTCGTTCGGTTCGATGCAAATACCGCTCGCACATGGTCTACGCTTGCCCTAACCTCCGCGGCGATCATCGTTCGATAACTACCGTGTACGCGATATTTTTCCCCAATACTTTACCCTCGAGGTTGCGTCGCACCGCAGTGTAGGTACGTGGGTACGTCCGTGGGTAGCCGCGCTGAAGGCATCGAGAGGATGATCGTCGAAGCGTCGATGTCCGAGTTGTTTTGACAATCTCGACGGAGGGCTGACTCCTCCGAAGGGGTGCCGCCTTTGTCGGCATGGCAAACGAGATTACGGTGGCTCCCACGGGATCGGCTCGGTGTCAGAAATTGCAGCCGTGCACCGCGGGCGGTTCTGTCGCGCGTATTTTCGCCGGCCAGGGCGCGTGCTTGCCTCGAAGGGGACCCACGGAGAGAAAAACCGGGGCCCGGCTCGATTCGCGTAAGCGTCTCGTGGGCGTGACCCCATATGCCGCTTTCGGCCATGCGATATAACCGCTCTCTGGATATACATAGAGCCGGCGTGCGCTTCTGTCACCCGGCTAATTCGACTCAAGGCCCGACAACCTTGCAGCCGCGCCGACTTCTTGACCCCCCGATTCGCCCTTACAAGTAGGCGTGCCAACGGTCGGTTGCTCTTTTCCGCTAGAACCTTTTATTCCGGAATGTCGAAGAACCGCAATGCGCTGCGCCGACGTTGACTCTGCGCTATTAAAGCTTTGACGGCGCTTGGAACTTGAGACGTGTCGAAATTAATTTCGAAAGTAGAATGCGAGACGAGCACGCTGTATTTGAGCTCCATTGCGCGTTTGCGAATTATATAAGAAATCGTTTAAACGTCCCGTTGGATAATCAACGATTGGCACGACGGAGGGTTTAAATCTATGGAAGGCTATCGATTATGGGGTCGACGGGGTTCTCCGATCGAATGCAGATGGCCCGAGAGCCGAGTCGCGTGGTGGCTCGTCGATCATGAAATTCGGTACTACATAAACATCAATATGTCCATACATCCTGCTCGTATTAAAGCGGGAAGTGGGTCTGGCAAAAGTTCGCGAGACGTCTGAGAAGGGAGAGGACGGCTGAGAAAAGGAGGCAGTGGGGAGATGGGCGGAAGGACAGGGTAGGTATAGCCGTATACAGTGTACACAATGGCAGAGGCAGAGTGCATTACGGTTAATACACGAAGGACCGCGGTCGTTTAGCCGAGGATCTCGGCAGTTACCGCTCGGCAAAGGATAAATCATCTCCCGATTCGAACCACGCCTACCACGGAGGACACAGGACCGACTCCCCTAGAGTCTAACGTACGACGTAGACATAACGCTGTTACGTAGCTGCTGCGCACGGTCGATGAAAAGCCCGGAGCCGCTCTGAAAGCGGAAAACTAATAATCCCACCGCGGATATACGCCGTTGAAAGGCCACCCCGGTTGTATCGCTGGAACGGAACCAAACTTATCGATACATCCGAGCCGAGCCTATTTGTATGAAAATTCGACCTTCCATTCCCTTACGATGCCCACTCGAGCAATTTTCCTCGTAATGCGAGTGACCTCGATCTCCTTAATTCGTGCCACGAAGCCTGCAACACTGGCCACGTAGAGAATTATTTAAGAATCTTTGCACTGCCAACAATGTACGAGGAGACTGTACGACGTCTCGCGTTTATCCTCGATCGTCCTCGAGTTTAATTGCTATGGGTAATACGTACAACTGGTATGCGTACGAAATTGACGAGAATTAAGAGAATAATCTCTCGCAACTCTGGCGATCTAGGCGTAAACGGTAACATAACAGAATTTATTTCCCACAGTCGGGGAGCGAAGTCGAGAGCCGAACGAGATTTTCCCATTTTCCCCAAAAGGGCCGTGAAATTGGGCAGACAAATCACGGCTCGAGAGAGCGCGACGAATCTCATCGGGCCGTACCCTCTGCTGCTAGACCTAAGCTCCATCACCCTCTATTAGAACGTGGTTCCCTCTTTTGCTTCCGCTCAAATCCGATATAATGCCCCGATCTGCTTAATTTGTCGCCATAAGTCAATTCCTCGATGCAGATGTACCGAAGAGTTGTACGCGTCCCTGGTATTTCCAAATTTAATTTTTGCGACGATCGATGATTTCGAATTGCGATACCGATCGCAAATAAACACACTGACGGGGATATCCTCGAAGGAACAACTTGCCCTGCGGAACGTAAAAGCGCAAATGTACATTTTCCCTGTACAACTTCACCTTGTTACGCGGCTTACTTTACCCACTGCACATCGTTGCACCGGTCTGCACGCGTCGGTTACAGTTTGAGCTTTAGCGCGAAGTATAACGTGTACGAACTACTATGTTGCGGTACAAGGGAGTCGTTGCAGCATACAAAACATAGCGTGTCTGAGAATTCTTACCTCTAATCGACGACCGTTGAAGTTACACTTTCCCGCAACACATTCCCATCCATAATCCTTTCTATAATTATTAATTCCGAATGCAATGACTATACGCTCGATTTATACCAGGCAACTTTTCGTTTCTAGAAACCTTCCACGCGGAAGGTGCCAGATCGAAATCTCATTTACCACGCTCGATTAACCTTCCACGCGATTCGCACCGTACAAATCTCGCGTCTTAAGATTCACTTTAAAACCATAGATTTCATGGCCAAACGCCCAAGGCTATCGAAGCTCGAGCAATCGGGAGCTTCCACGTACATACGTACGTAGTCCGGAAAACGGTGGTGTACTTAGTGTACCATTTCCCATTTCGTTAATCGTCCTCATTACCGCGCCTTCTCGTAAAGAGTTGCGGCGGCTAAGGGCTTGGAGAGAAGCAGAAACGGGAAGGGGGAATCCAGAAAATCGGCGGAGCTCCACGGTTTGCCGCACTTGGCAGCGAGGACGAGCGAGCGAGAGCCGAAGAGGGAGAGGCTGGCGAGCGAGGGAACGAAGAGGAGAAAAGGAGAGTGGCGAGCCGTGCGCGGGGAGGTAAGGAGGGCAGCGGAGTTTAATGTTCCCCTCCAGTGGGTGACTCGAGGGTGTAATTGCCGTAGTGGGCGGAACGGAGCGAGGATAGCGCCAATGGGCGTGGTTCGCTGATTACACCGCGTTGATACTGATATCTCGGCTACCACCAACGAACCAACCTTTCCCCACCCACGCTCTTCGTCTCGTAGCTACGCTTTCCACCTTTTGCCTCCGCAGGTTCCTCCACGGTTTTCCCCGGCAGAGAAGATCGGCATCCAGCACCGCCCGAGATCCTCCGGACTTGCACCAAAGCGTATTCTTACTCGTTCTTATTTATCCTCCGTCGCCCTTCCTAAATTTTTTTTTTTTGGATATAGTAATTCTCAAATATTACCTTTATTTATACTTAATTTTGATAGATGTTTACAAATTACGATTTTTCCTGTCAACGGTAGAACCTCGAGACGACCCAAAATATTTTCCGTGACTTGTACAAAATTCCTAGACAATGGGAGAAGAACAAGCACGTCTCACCGTAGGAGTACAAATTTGATATCCGTCCAGATCCTCGACGCTAATCACGTTCGTTCCACCGTTTTCTCCGTCAGAGTGGTTAAAATTTCACCGTACCGTGTCGCGCATTTTTTTACGGTCCATCCCTCAGAATTGTGCGGAAAGATGATAGCCGTTGAGAGAGGCAAAAATCGGCGACACTTCTCGTCTCGAAAGTGATTGCCGGAAAGAAATGAACGAAAGCTGTGCCGGTGCTGTGCCATCGGCGGTCCACGCCCCGCTGACTGGACTGTTTTTTATTGCCACCGCGCCCGAAAGATCGACCCAGGCCAGAGGAGGATTCCTCCTCGGCTTTCGACGGAAACATCGGAAAAGGCACGGAAATGGGGAGAAGGAGAGAGAATGGGGAAAAAGAAGGTCCGGTCTGGCCGATCTGCCTGCAGCTGTAAGCGGGGGACAAAGTGGGTGGAGACGGGGGACTAAGCGCCGGAGTCAGCATTGCACGTTTGTACACCTATGGGGCAGGGGAGGGGGAGGGGGCAATGTTATTTTCCTTTTTCCTCTTCTTACGGGGAGAAAGAGGGCGATCCGCTTCGGTCGGTAGATCAGGATCGCGAGAATGGAACGACGCGGAGTTAAATCGGAGAACGCGCGCGATAACCGGTTTAGATTTGCAATGTCCGTAATGAGAAAATAGTACGGATGCATCGAAATGTTTAGGCTTTGCGGAGGGTCCGTCGAATAGCTTGCGCTGCGAAAAGTAAGGACTCGAGCATCGATAGGTTTCATCGCGTCGCAAAGCACAACGCGTTCAAGGCCCGACAAACGATTCGAATGAAATAACAGGGAAAAATTTCGACGCGCGGTGAACATGGAATAAGATCGATCCGAGCGTGGTTCGTTCGTGAATCAGATCGTGGTATCGAGTGGGCGTATCACCCGAGGGTCAGGCAGTCAATCTTGGTTTTGCTCTTTAACGAGGAGCGCCTCCTCTGTAAATGAGACTCGATGACCGGGCGAAAATCGAGAACGAGTCCGCCTCGGTCGAGTTCTTGCATACGAGAGGGATACTTTAAGAAGTTCGATGTAACAGCCCGAGTGCAAGCACGGCCATCCGATGTCGATTAAGCCACGGATCTTGAAAAAAAATTGATCCGCGTTTCCATAGTATCTTGGCTCGAATCGAATCGCAAAAATACCGTACGAAACGCGGAATGTTGCCACGATAATTACCAACTATTCTAATTATTCCCCAATCGTGGATCGATTTATACTTGCCTTTTGTCGTCTTATCTCGGCCGCCAGTACCTCGCGGCTGGCATGGATAATTGAAAATGTACCGAACGTAGATACTACTGGTATTCCGCTATCCGATCTCGTATTTCGAGAATCGTTTCGTAACCGAAGCCCGATGGTCTTTGGTCGGCCGTGCCGCCGTCAGGAACGCCGTCTGCATATCAAGCCGCTTCTATAACGTCGTACCTCCTCCCACGTTTTACACGTACATACATCGCTCATCCTAAGCCCATTACCTTTTTGTACTTATTTAATACCGTCCTCCGGGATTTCCACGTAACGCGAATGCTTAAACGGCCATGGAGGATATTGCCAGAAATCGCGAGGGGTGCCGAATTAAAAGGAAATTCGTTTTACTCGCGGCTCGATAAGGCGATATCGTACTCGAACATCTATCGTCGTCGACGGAAATTTATACGGATTTCTCTATCATTGATTTTAAACGACCAAACGAACAAATTATTACGTCGCAGCGAACAAGCGTACAATGTTGTGGAATACGATCGAGCAACTTTGTCGGACTCTTTCCGAAGTAGCGCGACGCAAGGTTCTCGATTCTCGGCAGATCGAAACAAGGGGGCAGACGTCCACAGAAATTAACGGCCAAAATTAACGTCGATGAATAGCGGATAAATAATCGAGGGATAGACGTCTTTCCAAACGTTTGATTACGCCGTTTGCGGTAAGCATGCCGGTTCGATTAGGAACCAAGGCACAGGGGTATAGTTCTCCCGTATTAGCGTCCCTTTTATTATTCATGTGCGAGAATTAAGTGCGCGTTAGGCTGGTAATATCGACGTAGGAGACATTTAATTCTGGCGTCGTGCACGCGCAGCGAAGGGAGTCGTGAGTTAAATTGCTACCCCTGTGGGGGGCAAGCCTCCGATTTTGGCTCGCGTGCGTCATTTTGCGTGCGATTCGGCGAGTTACCGATACCGCGACCATCGATGCAATCGGTGCACCATCGTCTCGCAACTTCCCATCCTTTCATTACGGTTTTCCTCCAGACGCTCCCATATTGTGCTATTAACATTGTTTATCCGACAGCATTTTGCCGCCAATTGCTGAGCCTCTTTGGTCTGGAACCTACTATATTAAGCTGGATTTCTCGCCATTGTAACTACACGCGCATACCGCATACCGCATTATTCAGGGAGATGAGCGAGATTTTGGACCCGGATTTACAATATTTATGCCTTGGTTAATGCCCAGGTCTGTGATCCTACCACGTTCAAATTCCACAGGGGTCACACAAACGTGGTGAACGTACAAGAGGTTGACCGCGTACCAAGCATTGTCATGCCCAACTATCGTGAAAGTCCAATCGGAGATCGGGCAAGGGTTTTGCACGTGTTAATAACGCACATCGGTTCGTAAATACGCGCAACTTTTTGATTTAGGATATCTACGATGGAGCTTGAGGAACCATACGATGGAAGAGGATAGGGTACGAATGCTCGAATGTAAGAAAATCATAGAAAAAAAGGCGTGTCGTACGGGTTCTCTCACCTCGAAAAATTCCAGCGCAAGCAAGCGGCGTTAAAGTGGGTGTGACCGCAGCCCGCGATGGTATCGCTCAGGTTTGTTTAAATAATCGGACGTTTCGGGACCGGTAAGCGTATCTTCGTGTCGGCATCTGACCAGCCAATATGTATGATAATTTTGACATGCCTACACCTCATAATGGAGCCTGAGTATGTACGTGGATATACCCTTCGGTTCTTTTCGCGTCTTCTTTCTACGCGTCGCGACCGTATTTTATGACGATGGCTCTTTAAATATTTTTAAATTCGTACATACGATCGTAGAGTATTCGCGCAGAGGAAACGGATCGTTATCGGGATGAGCGTGCTTCGAACTGGCCCCACCCTCCCATTATTCGGTCTTGGCAATAATTTGTAACAACCAATATATCCTTCGCATTACATTTATTCATCGATGACTTTTAGCTTTCCTGGCGATATACGTTCCCTAATATCTTTGGCCTTAAATCAACCGGGACTTCCTTATTTGTGAAACATTTAAAGCAACGGCCCGGACAACTTCACTGTTGCCATCTACAGGGAAGTAGGTAGGATATCAAGAGTGAACGCTCGACAAAGGAATTTGGAACGAGATGCAGAAGAACAACCCCTATTGCCATCTGGGGAGACACTCGGAAATACGTTATAAAGTTGTGCAAAAATAAAACGATCATCAACTCGGATCGATCGTTCGACTTAAATCTTCGAAAAAGTTAGCGGGAAGGAGGGAAATAATCGTTACATTCCTCACGCGCCATGATCATTATCGTACTTAGGTACGGATCGAAGCTTGGACGATCATCGTATCGTTGCCCTTACGTCTCCGCTTTAAATGCCGGTACAAGAATCCTGTGGTTTTTTGGTACCCTAAGGAAATAAAATGCTCGTCCTCATGGCGTATATATTATCGCATTTTCGACGCAACACGTCTCACATTGGATACATTTAAATACATTCAATTATTGCATAACGATTAACAACACGTGCGGTGTGTACTCCCCGTTAGATTTACGACGCTGGCCAACCGCAAATTGGTAAACGATCGTGATATCACGATGATCTACATGATTCCGCATTGGTGTTACCGTAAACTCGTTTTCACGACCGTTCAAGAACATTCTCTGGCCGGTCGTACGTAATCGGTCGGGCGTGGCGCACGATAAGGTATAATGTACACATAAATAATTACATAGATACAATTAGGCATAGTTCAGTTTTATATACACGATAACACGAGGGGCGCCCGCGTGTGTGCTTTAACTCCTTCAGAGCTGGTGTGCCACTCCGAGAGAGGATGAGGGGGAGGGAGAGAGGGAGAGAGGGAGAGAGAGAGAGAAAGAGAGAAAGAAAGGGAGCGGTGTACCCTATCTCGAACTTCCTCGCGGATCGGGCATCAATGCCTCTACACTGAACGAGGAAACGTTAACGAGGAGTCTCGTACGAAAGTACCTCTCGTAGACACGCCTGCGTGACAAGAACGGTACTAACATCTCCGCACAAATCTCGAAGCCATCGGCGATACCGGAATAATTTTCCTATCAACGAGCATCGCTGCGTTACGAACGTGGACAACCGGAATCCTACGAATGTCCCTCGCAATTCGTACGATCAATGTCGCAATGTATTCCTTCTAAAATTGCACTTCGCGCAGCTTCCGATCTTGAAAGTATCGAAAACCACGAGGAACGGATTCGACGGATGTTATATCGGACTCGTTCCGTCGCTGAGGCTTTTCGGTACTCGAGGAGTCGCAGATCAGAGGAACGTACGCGTTCGTCGAAGGAGCAACCGTCGGGGACACGCGACCCTTTTGTGCGGTAGGCGCGACGTAGCACCGATAATCTCGAAGGCAGTTCCGGATACGCGAGGAGACGCGTAGCCAAGAAAGGCGAGGGGCGCAAGAATCGGACGCATACCCACGGAGTATCGCGCGTTCCGTTTCCACGAGACGAGAATGATAATAAATTACGCTACGTAAATTGAAACTCGACTATTCTACGTACGCGCGCAATATCGCGATGATCGCGAAAAAGGGGGAGAATAGGTGGAGACCTTCGGCCGGGCGGAGAAAGCGAGAGATAAGAGCAAAGGAGGAACCGCGAGCCTCGAGTGGCGGCGATCGTCACGAAATCGGTTCTTCGAGCTTTTTGGGGGGATGCTTCGCATTTTGCTAGAAAAATAAAATAAATATCGCTAAGATCGATCGTACGTGGAATATTCATGGAATAATCGTTAAACATACTTGAGAGGCTATTAGACGGAAAATTCGCGTCACCTTCCCGGTGGTTTGAATCCGCATAAAACTAAACGGAGCTTTGATCGTTTCTATCAAGGCATGCGCGGTCGAGTAGTTTTGACAATCAGATCTTCGTCTCGATTTACGGGGTCCCGAGACCGGATTGATGCGATTCGTCTAGATCGTACAACTTACGCGATAAGCGGCACGGCGTAAAATTAAAAAAAAACGAAAAAAAAAAAGCAGGAATCCGTGCAAATCGCATAGCTATAGACAAACACATTTAACGTAAGGCGATTCATAAAAATTAGTATATCGACCTATTAACTCGCCACTGGTAAGTAATACGTATGTACAAATCCTTGGGCGAACGTTTTTTTTTTTTTTGGTATGTATATGTACACGTGTATGTACTT
The DNA here is from genome assembly GCA_038496175.1 of Ampulex compressa. Lineage (NCBI taxonomy): Eukaryota > Metazoa > Arthropoda > Insecta > Hymenoptera > Ampulicidae > Ampulex > Ampulex compressa. The sequence goes on from JBCFXI010000715.1 coordinate 41,346, forward strand.
TCAACGCGAGGTTCCGTACAGCGACCGTTTTAGTAGTTTTATCGGGGTTTCGGGTGTGCCGTAATCTAGGGCGATCGGCACGCGCCTCGACGTAACACCGTTATAATGTACATTATGAGTCGCACATCCTTTTGTAGAAACATTCAATGGATTTGTTTTGTTGCATTATACATTCATCAGTGTAAACCATTCGTCCCCATGTGTCGACCTTAATTTGCAAATGTTATTACGAACTATCGATTATATTCGTCTCTGGTGGCTCTATCAAATGCCCGGTAGCATTATTGGTTTACCAGAACCGAACGATACTTTCGTGAAAGATCGTCGGTGATGACGGTTACACCTGGTACTTTCCGAAGAGCGGAGGGCTGGCGCGCTGGAGAAGCGATCTATCGACGCGTTGTCGATGAAAGAAAGGAGGGGGGAGGGGGCGGGGAAATAAGCGAGGAATTTAAATAACGCGACAAGTGGAACAGTAAGGCATGATAAAGATGGATTAGAGAGGAACAAATTCTCGTGGCATACTCGACGGCAACCGCCATGCCATAATCCTGCCTGTCGTGAAGCGAATAATTATCTATCACTCACACGAGCTCCGTACGATACGATAATATCCGATCGTTCGGCACTAGCACTATTTAAGTACCAAGAAGCGCACCAACGTTCTCGCGACGGCACTTTTGGCTATTGTCTTGCCTAAAAACGTTCCTACCGTAGGCTGTTCCCGCTGCGATACTATCCTTTTCCCTTCGGCCGATTAAACGTTAAACCGCGTTTCCGATCCGTCGGCGAGCATCAACGTAACCGTACGATTGTTTATCCATATCAGTCGTGCCAGTCGCATTGGGTTTAACCTGGCGACGTCGTTGATGGGCGCCGTGCTGTAGGACTTGACGCAACGTATCTGCGAATTACCTAGGCCGAACATACCGCTGCTCGTTTGCTGAAAGTATCGCGTAAACTCGCGTTATTCCTCGTTCGGCCCTCGGACCCTGGGGACGCTTACCTGCCAGAAGCACAGCTTGTTCTCGGAGCAGGAATAGCTAACCAAGAACTTGCCCTCCGGCGAGAAAGCCAAAGCGGTGACCGGTGTCGAATGAGCCGGTACAGTTTGACACTTGACGTTACCCCTCAGCTCGTAAAGCGCCAATTGACCACCGCGACTGCCCACTGCTATCCTGCGCGTTGCCGGGCAATGACTGACCTGATGAGACGTTGTTCGGTACGCATATATGTATATAGATATATAAACTCCGACGCTATGCACCAGGAAAATAAAGTCGGCGGCTTTATTCGGCCGTGGAGCAAAGTAGCGAACTTACTTGATTAAATCTACACACTGCCGGGAATACTTCGTTCAAGGCCTTGGTCTTGAGGTGACCCGGATCCAAGCAATGTAAAATAATATCCATAACCTGTCGGTAATCGGTTGATCGGTCAGGGGAAATACGCGGAGTATAAGGCGATAAATGTTTGAAAAAATGGGTCTCGGCTCTTACCTCGACCAAAAGGTCACTCATCTCACTTTGCATCTTATCGATCAACTGTTCCACGATCCTGAGTATTTCCGGTTTCGCCCTGGCCAAGACACTGGCACCCATGTTGACGTTCAAGGTTTGCGCATTCTGCTGCAGGGTATTGAACCTAGCTACTTCGCGGGCCATCGTCGTTATGAACGCTGCTGGCCTGGCGGTGGCGATGAGGGTTAAGGCGTGGCGAGCGGTCCGACACGTGTCGGCTTGGGGCGTCAAAGGAAGTCCGTACGTCATGCTGGGCACCAACTTATCCGCGTCGCAGCACATTTCCAATAGACCTAATAATACCTGTAACATCGTCCATACCTCGTCATCTCGATACGTATTTATTTTGGGCGCATTTTACGGAGCTCTCGGTTATCGAAATGTTCGTTAAACCTTGGACACGTCCAGGTACGGCTCCCAGACCGTAAAGCCGCGACCGATGAGATCGATCGCGGCTCGACGAAGGGCCGTGTGCAATGGCAGCTTTGGAGAATGCGGCGCGTGCAGTAGATGAGTGAGGGCCATACTCGTGTGCCTGGCGAGATTGTTATTTCCTATTCCAAAACCTTCCACTATCGAGCTCTTGCGCCTTTGCTCGTTGTCCCGCTTCTGATTCGTAGTGGCTACGTCCTGTCCGAATTCCGCTCCTATCACCCCCAGCAGCACGACCGCCGTCGTCTGCTTCCGCTTTAATTCCGCCACGCTCGACGGTTTCCTGGCGACGCTTATTTCTACGGGTAAAAGTCCCAGACAATTTGGTAACGCCGCAAGGAAAGGGAGCTCCTTACCTTCGGCCAGTTCTTCCTCTTCGTATTCTTCTTCCGGTTGCGCTTCCGAAACAGGAACCGGACTTCCCGGCGCAGGTGGGCTTTGGTTCTGCGGTTGCGGCGCTATCGGCTCCTGCGTGCTGTACATTGGCAAGTACTGCGACCAACTATCGACGAGCGCCTTTCTACCTTTCGGTCCCATTCTACCCAATTCGGCGAGCAGCAAGGCTTGCGCCGCTTCCCGTATCTAAATCATCGTCGGGAGTCGTTCAGTCGGGACGAAGGATCATTTTCTTGGGGTAGAACCAACCTCGAGACATTGATGTTGCCACCTACGCGCCATCATTTCCACTTGAGGTCGCTTGAACGTCTTGAAGCCACCCTGGGCCGCAACTTTGTCCGGGAGGAGGACGCAGTGCAGGGTAGCTAGGAGCGACCAACCCTGCTTTATCTGTGCCTGCTGTACCGTGTATATCTCTTCGTTCTCCTCCTCCGCCTTGTTCCAATTTACCGCAGATCTATTGCCGAATCTACTGTCGATCGATCCGAAAAAGATACGTTCGATTTTTATCCTGTCCTCCCGTCGAAACTCATTTTCTTACCTGTGCATCTTACGATTGCGCTCCTGTTCAGGTACAAATGTTGCGTTATTCATTGACATTAGGGTATTCGCCAAAGCCACCACTGCCAATAGGTGATTGCTCGTTAGCGTTGTGGAGAGCTCCCAGTGTGCCCTGGCCGTGAAAGCTCTGGTCAGTCTTTCTTGTCTGACCAATTCAGCCGGCAGACGTTGCTCCAACTGCGTGGCTGGCTGGCCGGCTGGCTCCAATTGTGTTTGCCAAGTGGGCAACAATAAAGACATGTAACCTGCGATAAGCGTTGTCGTTTTGGTACGTCGATGGTGGATATTGGGCAGGATCAGGTTGAAGGTTATACCTCCTTTGGAGAGTACTCCGAATGAGACGGGAACCATTGGCCTTAGCAAACCTAGTTTTCCCTCGCAGACCCGATCCAAGTCCGGATCCATTCCCCAGGCATGGAGCAAACTTAGCAATAGCTGCGCGACTTCCATCGCTGCGTTCGGTTCGCTGAAAGTGCCGTTCCGTTTTAAACTGTTCTTTGCAACTTCGTTGTTATTCCAATTGTCACCTGTAAAGCATTCGGGTTTGTAAGCGATTTACATTTTGTCAGAAATAAAACCCATAAAAGTGTGCTTAAAAACAACTGTGCTTGACTTTAGATTATAACTTGCCATATTGCTGGATTGGCAAAAAGTTGAAGGGTAAATGGGCAGTGCTATGCGTGAAAAGTTGCTATCGGTTATAATAAACGTTTCCTTGTAATACCTACGCTGTACGATGTGTTGAGACAAAAATAGTACTTAATGTGTATATAAGCAATGCATTCAAATTATGATTATATAGAAAAAATGACGATGCAAGGCAATGAGACGCTCGAAGACCTGAGACTACGCGTATCAAATATTCTGTGCAATGGTCTAAAAAGGTGTGCATATTGATAGAGACTGATCGATAAAAAATAAGCGATAAACACTCAACGATCGTTATCGTACAACGCTAACTGCTTTTTACCAGAAGAGCTCCAACTACGTTTATACATATTATATACATAGCTGTTATAATGCCATGTGCACTACATTTTGTACAATCTATGAAACGTATGTCCTAAATTTATATTAATTATTCTGCAAATAAACGGTCGTTTACTATATAAATTTGCTTGTTTTGCGCTTATAAATAATTTCTGTAATTTAAAGGATTAGAATAAGTACATTTCTATATGATACACAAGTGTACGAAACAGCCTGTAAATTTCTCCAGTCCAATCTAAAGCAGGGAAGTTTCTGTTTCCTTGTTAATGAAATGGAGCAGCGCCTAAAATAAATAATAGCCTGAAGAAAAGGAAAATATAAGCTGTAAATCAAATGTGAGCGTGCCAAATCAAAAAGTAAATGTAAATCTTCACATTTTATGCCTGGAGTACCGATGTAAGCAAAGATTGCTTTCTACATACAAAAAAATTCTGAAGCAACACGATAAATCTAAACTAAAAAAAATCCATGCGACATGACCTTAACAGTAGGAAGTATAAAGACTTCGTGACCTTGCTTTAATTATGGCTAACCTTTGCCATCTAGAGTAAACGGTTTGAGGCCAACGCTTTCTGCCTTAGCCTGCAACTTAGTTTGCACGTTCTCCGCACCTTCCTTCATTTTAGCCAATATACCTACAGGAAGAAATGACGAATATCTTTAAAGAATATGCTACCAACTTGAACGGAATAATCTGATCGTACCTTCTATTGCACAGACAAATCTTGCGGTCAACTACTAATACAAACTAAAGAATGGAACGAAATATTCGGTGTAATGAAAATACCCAATGTCGCGGCAGAAATCATATATGAGTTTCTCCATCGATAAATATTTTAACAAACTAAAAGTACGCAATGTATGGTATTTAACAAAAGCACCAATTTTTCGAACCAAGTCGACGTTAATCGGCGAAAAATATCCACAGCGAACGGAATGATCTATAGAGAAGCTTTAATTGTAAGGCAAGGCAACAGGATGTGCGAAAAATTTGCGAAAAAAAAAGAATTCAAATTGCGGAATAAATAACTGTAATGGAGCACGATACCATGGCGATCCTTCTCCTTCAAAATTCGCTCAACGTCGCCCGCTTTATCCTTGACACGACCAAAAAAGTCTATAAAGTGACACATTATTGCAAGGATCTTCGTTAGTACACACCTTTTCCGAAAATTGAGAAATTATCACGTATTCGTGTAATTTATATATAAAATCAAATCCTTACCCACGATTTTTTTATGGGCATCTGGACTGGCTGATTGCGTAAGAGCTGCTACCTTTTGATATTCAGCAGCTGAAATCAAACCCTGCGCTTCCAGAGAGCCTGGTGACATGGCGCCATATTCATCGCTTAATAATTGTACTGTACGAGAAAAGATATACATTGAAGATATACCGCATAAGTTTAATGGTGACTAAAGAAAAATCGGACGATCGTTCATACCTATTAAGCCTTCTATGTCAAAAAACAGAATGTGACTCTCCGGATCTTTGGGATTACTTCTAAACCCCTGAATCATTAACGGTGCTCCTTTAGCCTTTATTTGATTCCCATGATCGGGACCATGACCACCGTGCAGTTGCTGTAATTGATGCAACCCCCTCTGCGTTGCATGCCTTATCGCCGACAGATTTCTATGTCTCAAGCCTCTAAAGAGATCAAACGCGATATTTTCTACTATGTTGGATTCTTTTCCAGTATTCATATCCAACGATCCTATTTACCTAAAGAAGTGTACAGCAGGATTAGCTAAGCCAAGTTCACCACCGCCAGCTGAGCCGCCGGCCGCCGCTATAGTATTTTCATCGCAGGCATAGAGGACCTCCTCCGCGATAATGCCTACAAACATATTTGTCGTATGTTGTACGAGAGATGTATAAATCGTATAAAATACAGAAGCATGCTTTTCGGATTACGGCACGTTCTGTGGCCGATCAATGTAAGCGATAAAACGCGGTCCGTAATTAGTGATTACCGTGTAGTACACGGTCCAAGTGTCCAGTCTCCATTTGCCAGACGTATACAGCTCCATCCGAACAGCCGACTATCATGAAATCATCCAAAGGCCTCCACTTTATCGTTACAACGGGGAACAAATGTCGAGAAGCTAAAACAACGCATTTTCTTTCTGCTAGAGACAACAGCGTCACACTGTGATCCGACGCGACACTGCAAACGCATTTTTGTATCCTAGGCTGAAATAATTGTTAAAAAATAAATATGATGTTGTACTGTAAAATTCAATGTATGACAATAGTGAAGCGATCAAAGACATACGCTGCAGTTATCAGGTGGCACCATCAATTGTGTTATTTCACCTGCATGGACGCAGAATCTGTGAAGCAATGTACCGGCATATAAATCCCATAGACATACAGCAAAGTCTACAGAACCGGAGATTAAATGTATGCGATCGTATCGTGATGCAGCTCCGTGAGGATAAAGAAGGCAATTAACACGACCAGAATGACCCAAGAGCACTTGATGCGGGGGCCAATCTGTAAAAGAAAATTTACGTCATAGGAAATAATGGTAATAATCAATGAAATATGATTTTCCATTTAATGCGGTAAATAATAAAATATTTCCTACCATCGTACTGCTGATGATTGCCATGAAGCAGTTGCAGCATAACCGTTTGGGTTGCTGGTATAATGATAATACTACCGTCTTCGCGACCAACGACCAATCGACTTTGTTGCGGTAAATAGATACAAGCTGTTAGCTTGATGCCATGCCCGTCACCGCTGTCTAATTGATCCAGAATTCCAACAGGCGGAGGTTTCATCTCTTCCCAAGCAGCGGTCAGACTTGTTTTCACCGTCGGTGGTAATGCGGGCGGCATTGAACCGTCATTTTGAGATATCTGTGCAAGTTGTTGGGCCGTTACCTCTGGTACTGTCCATAGAACGACTACACCTTCGCTATCGCCGCGTAATAAATACTTCAGTGTTTTGCTCTGCCATTGAACGGTGACTAATCGCATGGCTGGTGGGCATGAAAGTGGCTGAAAGATAGACTAAAATTAATTAATCATCGTTGCTTTCGTATAAACACTATAATTTGTTTATAAAGCTTTACCGTCAGGAGTCGAAGCTTGTTCTCTCTTTGAACCATAATTGCCTACCTTATCTCCGGGTTGCGTCAGAGTGCAGTATAGGTATGGCTGATCATATTCGGCACCAGCTGTATGGAAATTCTTGTTGTCTGCTACGCTACTGCAGGAGCATAATAAATAAAAGGGAGTTTAATTATTTACCAATTCTTGTCAAATTAATACACTATTTATGGACACAACGGCGCTTTGATCGCTTAGTGGAAATTTAACTTAACTTAATAATCGATACATCTTGAATTACGCAAGCTTGTAATATAAAAATAACGAAGTTGTACATGTTCCATAAATAGTGAATACATTATTCCACTATGTAAAGCTTTGTAATATTTTTCAATAGCATACGCTGCTATGCACCCATGACATTTATTAGCGGATAGTAAAGCATCACAGATAACTCATCTAAAGGCAATGATTTATTTGCGTGAAGCCAAATATTTCTGTTTAACTTATACCGTTATATTGATCTGTAAACCTTGAAGTGGTAATTTAATGTTTAGGACTATAATGGAGTTCACGTAGAATAGAATATTATTGTTGTCCCTGATCATATACATATATGTATATATTCATGTGCTTGTATATATACAATGAGTGACGTGTGCAAAGCAACTTAAAAAAAGATAAAGTGAGAACACAAGTAGTGAAGTGCAGAATTTAATTGTTCCTTGTATTATGTATCTGCTACATGTGTACCTGTATTATTTATGTTAATAATGTATAATGCTGATCGATGATAGTTAAGAATAAGGACCGTGATATGCGCAGTTGCATTGTGATTAGGAGCAACCACTGTTCTTCCAAAGTTCTATTTGCAGTGAATGATAGGCTGAGTAGTATGAAAGTACCTATTAATGCACAAGCATAAATTTGTGCACTTAGAATATATCACGCTAGGCTTATTTCACACCGATTCATGACTTGAATACAACGATTATAGTAAAAATTTGAGTCACTGTGTATGTATTAGAATTATAACAGTCACAACTGATCTTTAACAAGATATTGCAGAAACAAACAAAATTCAAAGTGGAGAGCATGTTGGCAATAGAAGAAGAGAGTAAACGGATAAAGTAAATTAACATTTTTTGTGAAGAACATAAATAAAGAAGAATGTGTAATAGAGATAATGCGGGGTTACCTGCTGAGAGCCTTGCCCTTCAGCTTGCTAGAAGAACACCAGATCCCCCGTAGAATGCAGTAGATGTGTATTATATGAAAAAGACGCATTACCGTAAAAACATTATTCTGTTAATTGATAATTGATATTTGAAATATCTGAAATAAATGGTAAAGGAATTGCATCCTTTTTACCATATTTTCATAATTATATAAATAATATTTTGTTTAATATCGTCTGATAGAAGTAAAATTTAGAAAAAACAAATAACAGTTAAATTAACCGTAATTCTTAATCCATTGCTTTATAAGAGTAGAAATAAGTGATACCTATTCGGCAATGTCATACAATAATTTTGATTAACAAGACAAAAATTTTGTACTGTTCAGTATATTTAAAAAGTTCTGATAAACTTTTTGTTAAAGCATGTTTACCACTGGTTATGTGTAGAAAAGTAATAATAATGATTGAAAATGTCTTGGATATTGGTTACTAAATATTATTACGATGCAAGGTGTTTATTACTGACATGATTTGATTGGTATTCTGTTATCCTGAATAATGATTATATGCATATGCATCAATGACAAATGAAAGAAACAAATGTAAAGAAACCGTGCAGGTGCATTGCCAGCAAGTGCTTCTACGGAAGAGCATCCAGCTTTAAAATTTAATGTCAAAGCCGCTTTGCCACATCTGATTAGACTGTATATTTGATATTCAGAATTAAGTATGCAGAGATATCTATTGGTTGCATCACTGTAACGTTTACTGCAGAAGAGTAACACACCCATATTTTTTGTCAAAGTGAACTAAAAATAACATCGTATTACAAATTTTGATATTAAAGTTATCTAAGAGATGATAAATTTGACCATCACTCTAAAACCTCAGAAATCAAATTCTAAAATGTAATATACTATGTTGGTTATAAATATTTTGATGATGTACAAATTTGATTACAATATGTTATCTGTCTAGTACAAGAAAAGACTACTTGACTTTACAGTAATATAAAAATAATTAAATTCTCTGAACTTGCCATTTAACTACTTTATTATGAGTTAATTGCTCTACTTTGTCCTTGGATATGCATGTTAGTATTTTTTGCCATGCTATTTGCATAAATCGTTTTTTGTTAAAGTACACCTTATCTTTCTTATGCAGGGATATTTTGTTAGATGTTATTTGTATCAAATTTCATAATACCAGTATGAAAAACTACCTGTCGAGATGTACCAGAACCCTAGAAGCAGTAAAGGAATGTTCTAATCAATAACACAATGATATTTTAGCATGTTCCTATTTAAAATGTCATATTATGTAATTCTGGCACAAGTGACAATTCTTTCAACTTTCCAAAGTGAGTCATTCAAGCTATTCTATTGAGCATTAAAATACCGAAATGCGAGTATTTTGCAAATATTGACTAATAATATAAGAGGGATAATGGAATTCAAAATAAGTATACTATAGGTGTACATACTTAGCGGGCAATTTATACAGGTATCCATGACCTTCGTCGCTCCACAATATGACTCTGTCCGCTGCTAAGAAATCTCCAGCCATCCAGCGTTCACCACGAGGAGCAGTTATAGAACACAGTACGGAAAAATCACCGGCATCAAAGATCTAAGAAAGTATGAGAGGGTACACTAAAACTCATATTGAGTGATACATATTTACATACGGATGTAAATGAGAAATATTACAATTACCTGCCAATACTTAGAGCATACAATGAGTACTGTCCTCTGATTATATGGGCAACAGGTCATTGCAAGTGCATTCAGACAACGTATCTGTTTACTTTCGTGCTCGTAAAGGGGTTCGCTGTTACGATTTTCATGACCCAAGAGTGTCCAGACCTTCACTGTGCCAGTTGTAGTCAGCGCCAATACCACATCGTCTTTAAATGAATGGAAGCATCTGTTGCGCGTTAACTAAATCTAAGAAGATGTTGTGGCATTTCAAGCAACAGAAATTTTTTCATAATCATTCAAGTGACACTGTTGACAATATTACAAGCAACAAATATGTATAAAAAAATATTTTAACACCATCAAATCTGATATGACTAAACATACGAACATAAGTAGCACTTTTTATTTAATTATAAACGAGTATTCCATTTGCTATTTCACTATGTTATTCAACATTTTTTAAATCTTCATGCAAGCACAAGTACAGTTAATCTAAGCAGAAAACAAAACATCTTTTTCATGACAATAAGCCTAATGATTGATTTACTGTATCAGCAGAAACTTTAGTTATACAGTAATATGTTTTAACAATTAATCTATGCCTTTATGCAACAAAAAATATGATGCTAAACGTATTTTTTCTTGAAATATACAATAATATAAGCATTAGCTGTAAATGTTTGTTGCACAATCAATAAAAAAAACTTGCATATATTTGTACATTGAGAAACGTGTGTGCTTTGTTATTTAAGCATACAGTGGACACATGTGACAGAGTCTGCAGTTGCAATTCTTATGCTAAATTTCTATTGAAGTCATACAGATGGACCAGTGGTATTATATCATACATGGTTTTGATATGCTGTGTTATTCCAATATGAACAAAGCGTTACTGTGTACATGCATTCTACATGTGTAATTTGTATTAATTTATACTTACGATAGAATTCGTTTACCAATTAAATGTGTTATCATGGTAAAATGAAGTGTGAAATGGGATGCGTTATTTACTACAATGGCAGGATTTTATGCATGGTAACAAGGAAAATGAGAAAGAACTTTCAGGTGAAGTTTGTCAAGGTTTAGCAATGAAGGTTTATAGTGACATTTGTCCCTAATGTGCATGTAAACAAAATTGAACAAAGAAAGAGAATATGACAGAAGTAATACAGCCTCGACAACCAGTGCAGTAGCACTGATGTGTTTCCACTTTAACATGCTGTAACAATGTAACTTTAATTAAATATTTTAACTGTAATAATAACTCACCACTATAACAATATAGAATACCATTAGTTATTGGAGTAAGGCACAATTATATCCTCACAAAAAATGCAAATAGATTTTGTGTAAAACATTTATAATAGGTAAAATCCCTTTCTTACCCAAAGCATGAAGCTTTTATAGATTAATTGCTTAACTAAATAAGCTTAGGAAAAGTTATATACCAAAATGTATGCAATACGCTTGTACAAAAATCTAAACCATTGTTAATTACTTCAAAAAGTACAAAAATATTACTTCAATTGCTGTGTTGTATATTTGAAGTACAGACGGAATAAAGCTCCAGGGAATTACATATTGCATATAAAATGTAAAATTTTGTAGAGACTGTCCCGAGTGGAAAAGTAGAATGTATTAAAACAATGGGTCATAGGATACCATGGCCTACCATGCAGAGACTGTTTATCATATAAAAGTGGTTTATATAAGGATCCAGGTATTTTTTCCTTGTTTCAAAATAAAAGATTATTACAAACACTAGTGCTCTTTATATTCAGGGTAAATCTTTGCATGGTGAAGATTGGTAACGGAGTTGGTAGAACATAATATAACATTTGTGATATTAAGCATAGGTGTGATGAAGTGTAACTAACTTGTATGCACGTAGAACCGACCTTTCCGTTTGGCCGGCCGCAAAACGTGCAAAGCGCTAATCCAGTCTGGATTTACACGTGAACTAAGAGTGAACAGTACTTCCAAGCTAAAAGGATCCATCACTAGAACTTCTGGGTAGTACCTACAATTTTTTAATACATGTTCTTAATATGAAGAAGTATTTACATAAAGAAGTAAAAAGAGTTCCATATCAGTATAACATACCCAGAACAAAAGAGTCTGACATCCTCCCCACCAGCAGAGACATAAGGCAGCATCTGTGTGTGAACGCTGTTGAGTTTTACCGCTTCGCGGCATTTTCCATCCACCAGGTCCCATGTGCACATTTCACCACTCTCGCTGCTACTAACAATATAATTCTGTTCCATAATAACGCTTGCTCTACTGAGACACATTATAGGAGCAGTGTGTCCAACTAACAAACATCGTGGAGTCATCTGTTCATAAATGTATGGAAAAAGATTTGTAATAAACGTCTTGCATGTCAATGCTGATATAATGCCGAAGGATTATTCTATGCATTTACCTTAAACGTTTCAGGATCAACTTGCCATAAACAAATTTGGCCATCATAACAGCCTGTTACTAAAGTCTTTTGATCTCGAGATAGATAAATACAGGATATACAATGAGTTGGTGCTATGCGGCCCCATAAAACTATGGGAACCACCAAACTTGTTCCTGCAGTCATTTTTAAAATTCAACCTATAATTAATAAAAAATGTATGAAAGATTTATCAAAACTAATGAATATTAATCTATTGTTATATTACACACTGATTGTTAATTACACACTGACATACGATTCCTCAGTCTACCCTTCTGATATTGTACCAGTAGTATTTATTAAATTCCATCGTTTCATGAACTTATAAATTTAACAATAATCATATATCATTTTGTTTTCAACGTTAACAAACGATATGACAATACAAAGTAAGGCTAAATATAAAGTGGTACACGTTGCCTATTCGGATGTACGTCTCGATTATACTTTTAACAGAATAATTGGTGATAGCAAGCAATGGATAAAGATGGCTTAAATAAATAATGTTCTATCATAACCGCTAACTGCTCATACAGATAGATAACCCTGGAGTAAATAAATGATCGAACCTTCTTGCATATACTTAGACGGCGTTACATTGATATGATCGATGAGCCCAACGGGGTGGTATTTAATTAAATTTTCAATTGGATGTACAAAGTAACGACAAGTGCCTAAAGAGAGATAACATTGAGATAACGCAACCACCGCGATCTCGAAGAAAACCTATTAAAAGCAATTAGAGGCGTCTGCTACATCACGTTCACGAGATGTCACTGACAATCTCCAGGCCTTCGATTTTCTCACATTGATTTGCACTTGATTTTGAGGATTCCTGCATGCCATAGACAATAAGACGTATAAAGGTTTACCTAAAATACTGAATGTAAATGACAACGACTCCAAACGTCGCGAGTGGCGATATTTGCCAAAAATCTTTCGCCCCTTACTGCACTCTCACGACCGCGGCCATTTTGATCAGGACAGTGTCAGACAAGTAACACATGCAATCAGCTGTTCCACGTCAAAAGGTCCCTAGTTCACCATCGCTAGTTTGCTTGGATATGGCAGTACAGTTATAACGCTGTAGGCGATCAGGTATTATCTTCGCTCTCTCGATAACATGTCGATTTAATCCGAAATATGACAAAACCTGGGCTACATTACGCAGTCATTTAAAAAGAACCCAGAGGATTTCACAATCTTTACGTATTTGTCTATCTAGTATATTTAAAAAAATAGGTTACTCATTCTATCTGCAATATTCGTACGAAGCTATGCTTTGATATAGCGAACACTCTGTACTGCCACTTAGAAAAAGACAATACATAATAAATTCGAATTAAGAAGGTAAATGACAAAATCCAACGTACCGATTTGTTCTTCGAGATCACGGATCTCAAATTGAATTTTGCAAGATGTATCGAAAAGGCTTGACCAACTTCATGATTGTTGGCATTTCATAACTGGGTTGTGTATAACCTAGGATTCAATGATATTACACGTTCTGCTCTCGGAGTACGAATATAGACAAATATATAAATATCGTTGCACAATATACGATATTTAGAGAAAGCTTAAACGACATCGGAAGTACGGTGACGTGGGGTAAGATCATGTCTTTCTGATCAGCAACTTCTACTAATAATATTGCACCTGACAGCTGACAAGAAAACTATTGATATTGCCTGCACACCATAAACCTCTGTAACTACATTACCATTATCGCGTGTTTTATATTGTTTGATCGTGTATCAAACCATTGACACTGTGTAAAGTACTTAAGTTGTATAACGTTACAATGAAGTGTCACTACAGCGTATTAGGAGTGGCAAGGAATGCCACGTTGGATGAAATGAAAACAGCATATAGGAAACTTGCTCTCAAGTGGCATCCGGACAAGAATCTGAACAATACAGAGGAAGCAAAAGAACATTTTCAGCTTATTCAACAAGCCTACGAGGTCTTGAGTGATCCTCGCGAGCGTGCCTGGTACGATAATTATCGAGAAGCAATACTTAAAAGCGGTATTGGAGAGGATTTCAAGGATGATGCAATTGATCTTTTTCAATACTTTAATAGTAGCTGCTTCAAAGGTTACGGAGATGATGAAAAAGGATTTTATACTGTTTATCGTACAGTGTTTGAAAAATTAGCAGCCGAAGATCAAGAATTTGCAATGGAAGAAAGTTCGGACGAAGAGATTCCTGGGTTTGGAAATTCTCAAAGTTCGTACGAGGAAGTCGTGCATAACTTTTATGCTTATTGGCAAAGCTATAGCACAAAAAGATCCTTTGCTTGGTTGGACCCGTATAACGTACGTGGTTCTAGCAATAGGAGGGTACTTAGATGCATTGAAAAAGAAAATAAAAAAGCCCGTGATAAAGGCAAGCGAGAAAGAAATGAACAAGTGCGAAACTTGGTTGCGTTTGTACGAAAACGAGATAAAAGAGTACAAGCGCATGCCGCAAAACTTGCTGAGCGTGCAAAGGAAAATTTCAAAAAAGCTGAGGCACGTAAGAAACAGCAATTACTGGAGAGACAACGACAGCTAAAAGAAGACACAGTATCGGAGTGGGCTAAATTTACTAATATTGAGGCTGAGCTTAAAACTATCGAGGCAAATCTTGCTGTAGAATTCGGAGAGGAGTCGTCTTCTGCTAAAGATGACGAATGCGATGATGTCATAGATGCTAATATGTTATATTGCATAGCATGCAATAAAATTTTTAAGACGCACAAAGCATTTACAAATCATCAGAATTCTAAAAAGCATAAAGATAATGTACTTGTAATGAAAGCAGCTATGATAAATGACGACAGGCAGTTTCAAAGTAGTTCACAAGACAGCGACGTAAGTTCGGAATCTTGTTCAGTGAGTGGACAACAACTGGCAACTGATTCAAATATGCCTGACTTCTTATTAAATCCTGTTCCAACAAAAAAGTCCAATTGCAATGATGGTCAAGAGGCAGATTCTGAAGGTGAACTTATATCGGATAATGATGATTCGGAAAATATTACAAATGAGCAAAAAAAATTGTACAACGATAAAGTCACACCTGCACATAATTCTCAGATGCAAAATGCATTGTTTGCTCCAATACTCGTTCCACAAATGGGAGTCGAGGATGAGAACCTAACATCCGAGGATGAACTTCTATCAGACCAGGATGAGGATATGACTGCAGTGGCCAAAAAGCAAAAGAAAAAAAAGAAACGAAAGAAAATCATTCAAGATACAACATCACAAATCATTAGCGATGAGGAAGAAAAAAGTGACAGTGATAATATCTGGTTATCAAAAAAACAGCGTAAAAAGCAACAAAGAAGAGCGGTATTGCAAAAGACCTGCGCAAAGAATCAACCATCTGTTAGCGATTCAAAGCAGGATAAACAATTGGTAACAGAGAACAAGAAGCAAGTAGAGATAAAAACAGATGAAACTGATGAAAATGAATCTATTGATACATCCAACGATAACTCAGAAATTAATCATTCTGCTAATCACAAAACTAAAAGTCAAAAAGTGAAAGACCTTAAAAACACTAAAAAATGTACAAAACCAGAAAGTAAGAACAGAAATAAGGATACCCGAATGGCCGATATTCAAGATCTAGCACATTGTTGTGTGTCTTGCAAGGCTGAATTTCCAAGCAAAAATAAATTGTTCGAACATTTGAAAAAAACAGGACATTCTGTATACATCCCTGATACAGTAAAAGATAAAAAGAAACAGGATCGAGCCACTAAAGGAAATGGGAATTCAAGTAAAAGGCATGACTGATTTTAGCCAATGTGTAATCTAGCGAATTATAAACTACAATCTAATTTATTGTAATTTGTTTGAAAACTATGGATCTCTGTAAAATAAATCGGTTGTAAAAATATGGCGTTTCATCCCATATCATGAACTAATATTTCTTGTATATCTTCCATAAGCATGTGAACAAAGAAGTATTATAAATTCGTTATTGTAGTGCAATGAAACATTATGTAGTTTCCTGGTTAACTGTATAGAAAAATATATAATTACAACTCGGACCTCTGCATGTAACGTTTATATTATAGTCACATGTTTTGCAGCCCCAAGCAAAAAATGATTCTTCAATTCTTCTTTTTCTTGTGTACTTTTGTCTCGCCACCTACAAGGATTGTTTAGACTGCCACAAACTCGAGACAAAACAGCCAAAACCTCCAATTCTGTTATATTTACTAAATTTCGTTTTCTAGTTTATTGTGAATTTCAATGTTTATAATAAATAATTAATACTAAAAAATAACGGTCTTGAATCATTTAATTTCGTGCAAAAGAATCATTATAACTTATTACGATTTGTGCTTTGAATAGATAATCAACAGAGTTCAGTCTAGCGAAAAAGTATTCTGTCCACAGCGATCGTCAGCGCTGGCCGCTCGTCGTCTGTACACCGTATATATGTTCCATCCGTCTCTTTCAGAATAAGGTAAATTATTAAAGAAGGATGGTATACTGTTCACGTATGGAATGTATACCTTTGATGGGAAAGTTATTCCAGAGAGTAATGTGCACTTTAACAAGTTATTGAAGTCTTATGATCACACGTTTGGAATTATGGATGTGAAAGATTTGACGAAATTAGCGGAAGACAACGGTATTGAATTGATAAAAATTGCGGATATGCTTGCAAACAATAAAACTATCATATGGAAGAAACGTTAAGTTTTACTTCTGAATTATATTATAAAAGTTTTCTTACTGTTATGCAAAAAACGTAATATAAATGTTCAATATTATACACAGCTATCAAAATTGTGTATTGAAAATAGGAATATACACGTGTGTATGTATGTATCCATCTTAAACTAAACAAATAGAATCGTTTTTTTCATCAAGTCCTTATGTTGTATCATCTTCCCCTTGTCCAAAAAAATCTACATCTTGCAGCTCATCTGGCAAGTAATTCAATCCTGAATCATCCTTTTGCAACATATTGTATCCTTTACCATATCCTAAAATATAAATAATGTAAATAGTATTTTATTTCATTAATGGTGACAATCGTGTAATGGTAATGGAACAATATATTATCAAATTACCAAGATTTTTCATAAGTTTTGTGGGTGCATTTCGCAAGTGTAAAGGTACTCCTGGTTGAGGACCTTTATGTTCAGCTACCACTCTTTGAGCAGCTCTGAGAGCATCTTCCATTAATCTTGATTTTGGCGCCCTAGCCAAGTATGTGGTACATTGTGCTAAAAGTACATCACATTCAGGCATTCCGATCATTTTGCAACCGTGCATTGTATGAACAGCAATTCCTGAAATTGAAAAACTTTTGGTTGTCATCGAAATGTTACGTACAAAGAAAGAGGTTTTTTGATAATACCAAGGGCTTTGGGATCTGCTAAGCCAATATCTTCACATGCCATTCGTACTAATCTTCTAGCAATATAAACTGGATCTTCCCCACCGGATATCATTCTAGTGAGCCAGTAGAGAGAACCATTCTCATCGCTTGCTCTAACAGATTTATGCAATGCGGATATCATGTCATAATGTTGATCACCCTTTTTGTCGTACAGCATGTGGGTCTTTTTTAAGCTTTCTTTGATATCTTCTAAGGTTATCGTAGTAGGACCAATTTCTAAAAATTCATCTTCGGTAGGAATCTTACACTGCACTGCTAATTCCAAACCACCTAATGCTATTCGAGCATCACCATCGCATGTTTCTGCTAACCATTCTATAGTCGGATGATCTATGATAAATTTCGGTACATTTTGCGAATCTTGTGACTCTGCGTCATCAACTACGCCATGTATTATTCCTTCTAAAGAAGACACTGCACGCTTTAAAATTAATACCAAATTTGATACATTCAGTTTTTCCAAAACTACTACTCGACATCGACTCAATAATGCAGAATTTAAACTAAAAGAGGGATTTTCTGTCGTTGCCCCTATCAGTGTGATAGTTCCAGATTCAACATGAGGCAAAAAAACGTCTTGTTGACTTTTATTAAAGCGGTGTATTTCATCCATGAATACTACTGTACGACGTCCAAATTTTAGTTCATTAGCAGCAATATTAATAACTTCCTTCACATCACTGACACCTGCCATAGCAGCAGAAAGTTTAACGTATCGTTGCTTGCCATTCGAATTATTCTTGCATATGTGCGCTATGACATTAGCTAAAGATGTCTACAATCAAACAAGAGTAAGGATCTATAAAAATGTATCCGATTATGGCATTATACCTTCCCACAGCCAGGTGGACCCCATAGTACGATATTGGGTATCTCAGCTTTGTTCAATAATTGAGAGATAATAGTGTGCGGTCCAATAACATGGGATTGTCCAACATATCCCAAGAGATCCGTAGGCCTCATCCGCTCTGCAAGAGGCACATGTATCTTTGCGCGTGCCTTCTTAGTTGCATTATCTATCTAGAAAGGACATATCTTAATAGCACTCTTCATCGGTATCAGAGGTTTATCGAATGACAATATTGTGAAACACCAAAAGGACAATTACATTATCCTTAGACACAGTATCTATGGTTTGCGGCTCAATATCGGCAGAAGGCGATTGTATCGCGCTATTCTTTCTCTTTGTACCCCTTTGGGCAGGTTTCTTAAGCGCAAAACTTTTGGGTGCACCTAATTTTCTCAAGGGGCTGTTATCCTTAATGGACGAAGTAGATTCCGTACTTGTGGATTCAGTTAGAAATAAACATTTACCAACATGGGCTTCAATAATGGAAGAAATAAATTCCTTGAAACATATCGGACAAGCTATTTTTTGATCATCCATGCTTGCTCCCAGGATCAAATCGATCGTAAACTTTCTGCAAAACATGAATGCATAAATTTTGATATAGAAATACATTATATACCGCCCTTTCAATGCTCTCAACTACTTAACATACACGCAATGACAACATTTCTCAGAGTGGTAAAGCTTTCAAAAGACTATACAGCGCCCTTGTTAAAAAATAATGAATAGAATCCGATGCCGCGTAAAGGAGATAGCTGTATGTTGCGCAAAGCGTACTACCGAAGGGATTTTCGGCGACGGTACCGTTATATTATGTCCTAGTATAGCGTTAACCTAAGCCGATCGGCCGAAGCCAGAGTTCAGATTCCATAAAACGGAGAAGGTTGACATTCCTCCGTGGACTTTCGACGGCATCCTGTCTACAGTGAGAGAAAATCGCTGTCCCTTCGCGGAAGTTTGAGAAGTTTTACGGACGTATCTGCCATACTACGAGTACAGTTACTGCTGAAGAATCGGTGACGTGGATCGTACAGTAGAGAGCGGATATAAAGAGCTTCTTTCTGACTTTTTTTTTAACGACAGACGGCTAGACCTGTCGACATTCGCAAAAAAAGACTTCGTTTCGGCGCGGCCGGGTTGCACGGCGAATTCGCACGATGGAACTCCGTCGCAGATCTAGGACTCCCTGGCATAAGGTGCAGCGGCGAATACAAAGCGCGAAGTTTGATTACGAGCACCTCCCGGCCGACTGTCCCGACAAAATTCGGCGTGCAGAGGTGAGCTGAGGGCGTGGAGCGATACGATACTTTCTGGTTCCGATCATTGACAGTACGTGGGCGATTTTATGTATTCAGGGAGATGGAGAATCATCGTCGGAAGCAATGGCAGAGGAATGCATTAGCGAGGAACGACATACGGCGAACGATGATACACGGGCGCGGATCAGGATAAGCCTGGAAATAGATTTAATAGCCGTGATACTCCTAATCGCAGGAATCCTCACCCGTCTCTATCGCTTGGAAGAGCCGCGAAGTATAGTGTGAGTTTTTCTTGACGCAGAAGGTTGACCCTATGTATATGTTACTATAATACCGATTGTTTTTCGGTAGGTTCGACGAATTGCACTACGGCAAATATGTCGGTCTTTACATGAAAAGGACATATTTTTTCGATTCCCATCCACCTTTGGGAAAACAGCTCGTATCCGCAGCGGGGTACCTAGCAGGTTTTGATGGGCAATTTAAATTTGACAGAATAGGAAGTCCATACGCGGACAATGTACCTTTGTTTGCCCTACGACTTGTACCCGCGATTTGCGGTAGTCTTTTGATTCCTACCGCTTACCATTTGGTTTTAGAGTTGGGCTTGAAACAATGGACAGCGGCTATAGCGGGTCTTTTACTTCTTTTCGGTACTGTTTCTTTATCTAATATAGGAAAAATATACGGCTTCTTACACCGATAGATACGTGAAAGAATATATTTATTTCGCGCTTCATCCAATTCTTAAAATGTTTTTTAGATAATGCACTTTTGACACAGTCCAGATTCATTCTCACCGAAAGTATTCTGATGCAATTCGCTGTATTTGGTTTATTGTGCATCGTGAAATTCAGGAAGGTGATGGATCGACCAACGACCATGGCATGGTGGATATGGTTGATTCTTGGAATTGGCAGCTTAACGTGCGCATTATGGTACAAGTTTATATGCTTGTGAGCGTTTAATAAGCCGATTGATCCGTGATTTAATATAAGATTTTTTTCCTTAGCGTAAAATACGTTGGATTGTATTCGTTGATTCTTGCTCTATCGTTGATTGGTTATGATTATTGGAGTTTAATACCGAGAAAAATTTTATCGGGTTCCACATTGTGCATACATTTGCTGATAAGGATTCTCGTATTAGTCCTAGTCATTGGCAGTGTTTACTTGAGTGTATTTTATATACATTTAGCGATACTGTCCAAGGCTGGGCCGCATGATTTGGTAATGACTAGCGCCTTTCAAGCAAGTTTAGAGGGTGGTCTTGCCAGTATTACGAAAGGTCAGCCTTTGGAGGTAACGCATGGCTCGCAAATTACCTTAAGACATACGTATGGAAGAGCTTGCTGGCTTCATAGCCATAACCATGTCTATCCGCTACGATATCCCGATGGTCGTGGTAGTTCGCATCAGCAACAAGTTACCTGTTATTCGTTCAAAGATGTTAATAATTGGTGGATTATAAAAAAACCAGATAGGAACGATTTGGTCGTTACAAAACCCAAGGAACCGATAAGACATGGCGATGTGATACAATTGGTACATGGAATTACGAGCAGAGCGTTAAATTCACATGATGTAGCAGCTCCGATGACGCCTCAAAGTCAAGAGGTATCTTGCTATATCGATTACAATGTATCTATGGCGGCGCAAAACTTGTGGAAAGTTGACATCACGAATAAAGATAGCTCTGGCGACGTGTGGCATGCTATTCAAAGTCAAGTACGTTTAATACATGTAAATACTGATTACGTATTGAAATTTAGTGGTAGACAATTACCAGATTGGGGCTTTAATCAACATGAAGTGGTAGCAGATAGATTGGTGGATCAAACCAATTCTGTTTGGAACGTTGAAGAACATAGGTACACTAAAAGTGAAGATCAAAAACAGCGAGAAAGGGACTTGATTAATGCAGAAATGATACCACTGCAAGCCACAGCGCTCAGTTTTTGGGAAAAATTTGTTGAACTACAGCTGAAAATGCTTTTCAGCGGTCAGGAAAGACAAAATAGTCACATGTATTCCAGCGGCCCATTGGATTGGCCACTAATGTCTAGAGGTATCGCATATTGGGTTTCCAGCGAGAGTAATGTAAGTATCGATGTGAGCATTTAACCATCCTGCATTGTGGATTTTTATGTCCATAAATAAGTATGTGTTTACAGGCACAAGTACATCTTTTGGGAAATATAATAATCTGGTATTCCGGAACTGTCGCTGTGGTGGTCTACACGTCATTACTCATATTCTATATGCTAAGACGAAGGCGTATGTGTTTTGACATTATAGAAGCAGAGTGGAACCGATTTGCAAATATTGGCAGTGTATTGTTATATGGATATTTCTTACACTTTTTGCCATTCATATTTGTCGAACGTACTCTCTTTCTACATCATTACTTGCCTGCCTTTATTTTTAAAATACTGCTAACAGCCGCGACGTTAGACCATCTTTATTATTTACTTGGGTATGTTTAAACGTATTGCAGACACGATAAAATCTACATAGCAAAATGGCAGAAATTAATTATTTATCTATATCATTACATTTCAGGGTACAGTACAAGTATAATGTTTGTTTACATATATTAAGATGTAGTATCATCGCATGGATAGTTCTCATTATTTATGTCTTCAAGAAATTTGCAATATTATGCTATGGAACAACACATCTAAGTACCAAGGATATTCTTAAACTAAGATGGAGGGATACGTGGGACTTCATTGTACATAAAACATAAGGGACGACTAAGAGTTTCAAATTTTATCATAATGACAATACAGAACATAGTCTGTCTGCTCATACATGTACCGCAAAAAAAGGATTGTCTACATATCTACAATAATTTGTGCAATAGCAATTATAGCAATAGCAACATTCTACACGCATTGTACTCTTAATGATGGCACATCAATCATATCCGAAAATAAGGTACAACTAATATAGACATGGCAGATATTTTTTTATACTGTAAAAAGTTATGTGAAATGTTAAGCAAATAGACTGACTCTATTTTAAAGAATATTTTATATATATAATATATTTAAAAAATTTTTGATTCCAACAATAGAATTTTTGCTACTTTTTAATCCTCCACAGATCATTTTTACTTATTTATTCCTCGATGATAATACCAGAAATTTCACAGAGTCAAAGAAGCGACCAACGATAAATGACATGGCATAGAACAAAGTTATTACTTTTTCAGCAGATACTATTCACATTTTACGATAGCATCTAGCGCAATATTGAGACAAACTCTTCCAGGAAGTAGATTCGAAACAGATAAAAAAAGATTGATGAACAATTTACAAGAATTGAAATAATAGCAAAATATGCAAAAAGTAAAGAGATTTAGAGCTTATAGTAATATTTGAGCCGTACCGGATTTTAAATATCCCCGAAAGCACACTCTGACGTGTATCGTTTGATAATCATACACACTTATTTTTACGCGAGACGCGTTATCGCTATAAATACGAATTATGGCATAAACGGTGCCAAAAAAAAATTTATAGAGCCTTTTCGCAAGCATCAAAATACGCGCGGAAGATCCAAGGATTTTGGCACGAGAAGGATAGCAAGGACGATGAACAAAGACAAATACATTACTGAGCCAGGGGTTCTGGGCTCGTTCCTCTTTTTCTAATCGCGTAAACTACGAAATGTAAATCGGGATGAGTGCAAAAAGCCGCAAGAGGCAGGCTGCACAGAGCGTTGCGCCATCTTAGTTATTCCTGCACTCCATTACATCGTTTTTCCGAAGTCATTGATGATCCGTCTGAAAAGGGCTGCTAACGTGAATTTTGGGTGATGCGTAAAACCGCTTGAGGCCTTCCCAACGGTGGGAAAATACATGCATAACGATAGACGATCACCTTGATGCTGCCAATCGGCTAAGGACTGGCGAAGGCGTAGCGTTGGGCGCAAAGTGTGGTTAACCGACCGATTCGTCGACGATGCTGTGATATTTTCGGCACGTATAATGCCAGAGTGGCTGCCGTACAGGTGCCAATTTCATGGAACGAAAAACCGCGCGGAGTTTTTCCGTACGTCCCACGTCTGTCACGGTGCGCAGCCAAGGATTTTGAGTTTTTCCGCGAGAGCACGATTGGCTTTGATGACCGTTGTGAATTTTCCCAATGGCGCATGCACGGCTCAGCTGTGTGCAATCGCGATAGATCTACGTAGGAAAATAATGCATTTTATAGTATTTTTATCGGATTAGACGGAGTGCTGGACGCGGTGTTGGTGTTATTAGGTACGTCGGAGTATATATTACTTTGATATCGATCAGCTGACTGTGGAAAATGCAGGAAACGTGGAGGTCTTTTGTGATGGATTTCGGGGGCACCTGCATGGGATCCACCTTAAGCTTACAGGCTCGCTGACAGATTTCTTTAGTTTTACAGCCCGCGTATTTCTTCACTTGTCATTAAGATAATCAAGGATACGAACATATTCCATTGTCCTTTATGCTCCTAGAAATCACTCCTGCATCTACGTTTTTTCAAAAACTACCTGGTATCTCTGCATGACAGTAGGATACACAGCAACATATATTTTTCATTCTGTATTTTATTGGTAATTTGAAACGCTTGAGAGCTTGAGCAAACAAGATTTGATATAGCGTTCCTGCTTAAATCACTTTTGAATTCTTTGTTGTTCTGCATTCTTCATTGGTTTTAAATCTCTCGTGCTGAGTCATTGCACATTGACTAAATAGATGCGTACCAAGAAATTTTCCTGGTTTTCCAATACTTTTGTTCAATGGAACATATCTTTGTTTACTGAGAACCTTCTATGTGTACATGTCAAAGATAGGTACATGGATATACACACTATACGTTATTCTTTTATTTCTAGGAAACATGGACTGTCCGCCAAGTATCACAGACACAAGTAGTTTGTTCTCAGAGTGCATTTAGCATTTTGTTCAACTTACCTTTTAATGCATCGGAAAGGTCAGTACGTCATTACAGCAGACTGTTCCTAGCTTTTTACTAGGAGAAATGGATGCGGTAAGGGACGAAGATAGGCGCAGGCGCCTAAGGGTATTGGAGGAGCGCATAAAAGATCCAAGAAGCGTTACGAATATCGATTGTTTATTAGATACGGTTCAAGCCCTGGTGGCAGACTGTGATCACCCAAGTGTGAAACGCATGAAGAACATAGAAGCTTATATGAATAGGTGTAAGTGATCGTACAATTGCCCTTAAAAATATTGTATTGGAGGTATCGATAAACATATTGGCCTATGTAAAATTGAAGGAATAGGTATAAAGGCCAAAAAAAATGCTTTTCCTTACAGATGATTCCGTGGCTCAGGATATTTGTAAAATGCGAATGCGTACGGATGACTTCACTCTCATAAAAGTGATAGGACGTGGAGCATTTGGTGAAGTGCAGTTAGTTCGACATAAATCTACGCAAAAAGTTTATGCCATGAAATTGCTTAGTAAATTTGAAATGGTATAACTCCTTATCTATTTCATATATCTTGTACAATGCTGTGACTTTTTTGAATCTGTCATTGTCGCACGTCTGTTTCTCAGATAAAACGCTCAGATTCTGCGTTTTTTTGGGAAGAACGAGATATAATGGCTCATGCAAATTCCCAATGGATAGTACAACTTCATTTTGCATTTCAAGATCATAAGTATCTTTACATGGTAATGGATTACATGCCAGGTGGAGATTTGGTAAATTTGATGTCGAATTACGATGTGCCAGAGAAGTGGGCTAAATTTTATTGTGCCGAGGTGGTCCTTGCATTGGATGCAATACACCTTATGGGATTTGTTCATAGAGATGTGAAGCCGGATAATATGTTGCTAGATAAACATGGTCATTTGAAGCTCGCCGACTTTGGGACTTGTATGAGAATGGATGTCGTAAGATATTGACTTGCATTACCTTTTTACAAATTTTATATATATACATTTATATACATATATCGACGTACCATTATTTCAGGATGGACTAGTACGATCCGATACTGCGGTTGGTACACCGGATTATATATCGCCCGAGGTTCTACAATCTCAAGGTGGCGAAGGTGTATATGGCAGGGAATGTGATTGGTGGTCAGTGGGTGTGTTTTTATACGAAATGCTCGTCGGTGATACTCCTTTCTATGCTGATTCCTTAGTCGGTACTTACTCAAAAATTATGGATCATCGAAATTCCTTGCACTTTCCCCAGGAAGTCGATATTTCTCATTCAGCTAAAAATTTAATATGCGGTTTTCTAACTGATAGAACAAAACGCTTGGGTAGAAATGGCGTAGACGAGATAAAGAATCACACTTTTTTTAAAAACGATCAATGGACTTTTGATAATCTGCGGGAGTGTGTGCCACCTGTTGTGCCGGAGCTGAGCGGTGATGACGATACTAGTAATTTTGATGATGTCGACAAGGAGGATGGTCCGGAAGAAAGTTTTCCAGTGCCAAAGGCATTTTCTGGAAATCACTTACCATTCATTGGTTTCACTTATTCTGGAGACTATCAATTAATGGCAGCAAATGGAAAGGAATCCGTAGATGGACTTGAAAATCATATCAATAACGGTACCAGCGACGATGCTAAAATTTCTCAATTAGAGGGTTTATTGGAACGAGAAAGGAGACAAGTAGAGTCAATGGAATCGCGACAAAGGGCTTTGGCGGTACAACTAGAAGCTATGACACGCAGGGAATCTGAATTACGAGAGGAAGTGGGAAGATCGGACAAGGAATTAACTCTATTGAGACATAATTATAAAGAAGCGCAGCGTAGAGTGGAACACGAAACTGAAACTCGTAGAAAGGCAGAATCATTACTCATGGAACTGAAGAAAAAATTTGACGAGGAACAAACAAAAAGGGCGAGGGATGCCAGTAACTCACAGCAAACATCAGAACGCGTCACTTCCTTGGAAAAACAAATTAAGGAAATGCAATCAAAATTGGAGAGAGAAACAGAGACAGTGACAAGGTTACGTAAACAGGCTACTGAAATTACCGTAGCCCGCCAAGCTGCTGAACAGATGGCTAGCGAACTACAAGTAGCGCGAGCACAATTACAAGCGCAACGTGATAATCTACAACAAGAAGTCGCAACACTTCAGGTACAGATACCATTCCAAGCATTTAAGTATTATAGGGGAGTGAGTATAATTTTGTGCTATAAGTATATGCGTATCTCTTTTTTTTTTTTTTGCAGGGTCAGTTATCGAAGGAACGCAGTTCACGATCGCAAGCCTCATCGTTAACGGCCGAGCTGGAGACGCGTCTTTCTGCCCTTCATCTCGAATTAGAACATAGCCATGAGAAAGAAGAGAAAGCAATTTTAGATAATAGGCAGCTAAACGAGAGGATCTCTGCGTTGGAAAAAGAGGCCGCTAGCTTGACCCTGGAGTTGAAAGCTGCTCAGGCTAGGTACAATCAAGAAGTCGTAGCGCATCAAGAAACAGAAAGATCGCGTATACTGTCTAAGGAGGAGGCCAACCTGGAGGTGGTAAAAGGTAATTTGAATCAAAATTTTTTGCATAGCGTTAGCATAGCGTTTTGCACAGTATAGAATATTATACTTCCAGTAAGATTGTATTTTGATCGTAGTATGCGTTACGAGGCAAAGGCATAAATCATACGAAGGTAACACATATCAGTTTTTTTTAATTGGTATATATCTACATTTCATGTATGGACATAGGTTCAATTGTAGATGCTATGCGATACGTATTAAGGTACTCCGATTATTTCGAAATATTCCCAGTCTCTTACACGACGAATCAACATTTTGTACGACGCACCATAATTTTTTTTACTCGCATATAATTGTATAAAAACAATCATATACGTATCATTTGTACACATATCAAGTGTTATTCATAGCGATGTATTTAACTAACCGTGAAATTTTCACTTTCCGTCGGCATACGTTTAATGGCTCATCTTTTTATGTATGTATTACATTGTCTTACATTAACATTCATAGTCTTACATTAACGTCGTTCCATTGCGATGTACTTACTCCAAGTTTTCTTTTTTCTCGATATTTTACAGCTCTGCAAGCAAAATTAAACGAAGAAAAGAGTGGAAGACAGCGTGCAGAGTTGCTCGCGCAAGAAAAGGAAAGGCAAACGTCAATGCTCTCTGTGGATTATAGGCAGATACAGCAACGACTGCAAAAATTGGAGGGTGAGCACAGGCAAGAGGTGGAAAAGGTAAAAGTACTTCAGGGTCAAGTCGAACAGGAACAGCAGAAAAGAAACGTTCTTCAGACTGAGTTGGGGCAGCAATCGTCAGAAGCTGGCCGGTTACGTGCACGAGAACAGCAATTAGTTGGAGAGGTTGCCCAGTTAAGAGAGGCAAAGCGACAAATAGAAGAAGAATTACATCATTTAAAAACACAACGTAACGTCGATCAATTGCAGACCAAGGAGCTCCAAGAGCAACTGGAGGCGGAAGCGTATTTTTCGGTAAGTCACCTCGAGGCTCGAACAATGGATTATCGCAACATCATTATCGAGCTGCACGATCATCGATTTCTTATTCTTCCATCTTTATATAGACACTGTACAAGACACAAACCCAAGAGCTCCGTGAAGAACTCGACGACAAAATTAGACTGCAGCAAGAGCTGGAAGAGGAACGTAGCTCTTTGCTGCACCAACTCCAGCTCTCTTTGGCACGCGCCGATACGGAAGCACTGGCGAGGTCCATAGCCGAAGAGACGGTGGCGGATCTGGAAAAGGAGAGAACCATGAAGGAGCTGGAGTACAAGGACGGAGTGGCGAAACACCATCAGGAGATTAATACCAAGGAGCAGATTATAAATAGGCTTAAGGATAACGAAGGTGAGCTCAAGAAGAGCGTCGATCAGTACCTCAAAGAAAAGGAGGACTTTGCCAAGAGACTTAAGGAGGTACAGGAACAGCTCGGAAAGGCGCAGACCAACGCCGAAGAGATAGAAAAGCTGAGCAGCAAGCTCAAGACCGAACAGCTCTTGAAGCAACAGGCGGTGAACAAGCTTGCCGAGATTATGAATAGGAAAGATCTATCTTCGAGCGGCAAAACGAAAAACAAAGCATCCGCCGCCGATTTGAGAAAGAAGGAGAAAGACTGCCGTCGATTACAACAGGAACTCACCCAGGAGAGGGAAAAGTACAGTCAATTGGCAGCTAAGTGGCAAAAGGATTTGCAGGATTTACAAGTAACCGATTTGACATTACTTCTGCCCAGTCCACCTTTTAACGCGGTTATCGAATCAAGGTAATCCCTCGGTTTCTCTTTTAGGCACAATTGGTAGAGGAGAATCAGTCGAAGCTCAAGCTACAGATGGAGCTCGACTCGAAGGATTCGGAGATAGAAACGTTGCAAATGAAGATCGCCTCCCTAAACTCCGAAACGGCGAGCGTGTCGTCCGTGGAAAACGACGGGGAAGATTCGGTTCTATCCGAGCACGGTACCATGAGACTGGAAGGCTGGTTAAACGTCCCGAACAAACAGAACATTAAGAGGCACGGCTGGAAGAAGCAGTACGTCGTCGTTTCTTCGAAGAAGATCATCTTTTACAACAGCGAAAACGACAAGTTGAACGCCGACCCAGTGCTGATATTGGATCTGAACAAAGTCTTCCACGTTAGATCCGTTACTCAGGGTGATGTTATCCGAGCCGATGCCAAAGATATTCCGAGAATCTTCCAGGTACACATCGTTCCGTTATTTAACTTCTTCCTCCACGATGTTCAACCGAAATGGAAACTCCATCCATCGGCCTGTCCTTAGCTTCTGTACGCTGGCGAGGGTGAGGCGAGGCGGCCCGGCGATGAGGGAAACGCTCTACCCGGCGTGGAATTGCCGCAGCTGACGGACAAGCCCGGTACCCAGTCGCTGAAGGGTCACGAATTCGTTTCCATATCTTACCACATGCCGACGACGTGCGAAGTCTGCTCGAAACAGCTCTGGCACATGTTTCGCCCACCGCCAGCTCTCGAGTGCCGTAGTGAGTATAGACGAAGGACTCGCAAAAATGTTTTTTAAGCGTAATTCGAAGTACAGGAGGACGGTTTATCGAGGAGAAAAACTTTACCATTCTTCAGGATGTCACATAAAGGTGCACAAAGAACATTTGGATAAAAAGGAGGATGCCATAGCCCCGTGCAAGCTGCACTACGATCCGAACAGCGCTCGGGAGCTGTTAGTCCTCGCTGGAAGCCCGGACGAGCAGAAGTATTGGGTGGCAAGACTATCCAGGCGCGTACAGAAGTGCGGCTATAAAGCGAACTCGCACGTGGACGGCACGGGGCAGCGTGTCTCGCCAAGGTAGCGTAGCCGTGCAGCTCAACGTATCCGAAGACTAAGTAGCTCTCTTGTATTGTGGCATCGCATGATTGGGTGTAGAGAGGTTAGAGATGTTTGATTTTTCTTCGACATATTCCCCTAGTCATCATAGATTCTGCGTCACGATCTACGAGGATAGGATGAGTTTTTCCCCCAAAGAATTTCCGTTTGTCGTGCACTTTTGCCTACCCGCACAGCTACCGAGAGCAAAGAAAACATCGCGGCCCAGCCGCGTCTCTCGTTTTGCCATTGATATATTGGAAAACTCGTTGGGCATCGATCGCGGCACCATCGAGGCTGTTGCGTGTCAATTCGAACCGCGTAGTACGCGAGGTTTTTTGCGCATAATACGCGATATATCGAGCACTGCATGCCAACGCGAGCCAGATGTACGAAGTGTTGGAATGTGTCCGCCTGTGTCGTACACGAGCCGCGGCAAGCATGCGTTCCGAGGTACCGATTAGGAGAACCGATACGCTTTCAACGCTTTTTTTTATTCGAACGGGGCTTTTAACGTTTCTGTCGGACGGATGGAGATCGTAACTGTGCTTTTGGAGCTTTGATCGTTGTGTTTTAGTCCGTTTTGTCGCACTGCATTTCGATGTTTAACTCTCTGGTCGAGGGGCGTGCTTTCGGCGACGTCGCGCTTCACGGCGTTTACCTTTATTTTTCAGGGAATCCACGAGATCGACTTTAAAGCCATATTTATCGGTGCAGCAACGATCCGCGACACTGCCTGCGAATGCCAGTATGGGCAAGTGACCTTAGCTAGCGTTCAGGCCGACCACCAAGAGTCCTGGTTGAATTCCATTTGGTCCGATGTCCTTCCTAATAATCGAATAAGCAAAAACGTTAGACCAGTTGCTCATTGAGTCCTTCGTTCCGATGGGTTTTCGATCGTTTATAGACTAACTAGCGAGGTTTTACGTCTCTAGGTGGTCTCTCGGAGTTATGCTTTTGCGCGACGCGTATACGCCCGAAGGGATCGTCGATCGAACTTGGATCGACGTACGCAGGATAGATCGTGCAGGATCCTTCGATCTTGCACCATTATCTTTATTCATCGAATTCGATATGTAAGGGCGATCGATGCCAGAGCAAAATCCTATAGTACGCGGAAAGGTGAGCGGAAGCTGACCCGAGATTGAACTTGGATCGATCTAGGTCGATGGATTCATCGACGTTAATCGCACCGAGCTCGTCGTTTATCGGTTTGGATGCGTACGGCGATCGTTGGCGGAGCAAAATCGTTGAGCATTCGAAGGGTGTCGAGGCGTGAAGAGGAAGGAGACAGACGTATCCCAGGAAGATCTAGGATGGCCGAGTCGGTAAAACGCACGAAAAGGTAACGAGGCAATCGACGAGCCGGGGGGCGTGCAGGGGACGTTTCTCCGTCGTTACCGCACCGTCGACGGTTTCGAACGAGAGCGTGGAGAATCGTAACGCACGAGAAACGTGTGCGCCGTGTTCCTCGAATTGACCGAATTTGCCGAATTTCGAGTCGATCGTGCGCGAAGGAACGTTTCGTCCTCCCCTCGATACGGAGGGCGAAACTGATCTTTGCGGTAATCGTAACGCGAACGCTTCAACCTTATTTTCCCTGTACATAGATATGTGAGATCTGCTTCAGTCCGTCGCCGACGTACTGTACTTTTGCTTCGTTCCTTTGACGACGATTTAGGATGCGCTTCGAAAGAACACGATAACATTGTATTTAGCAACGCCAGACTCATAGTATTATTATTTTTATATGTTTCGAGACTAAAGTATTTAAACCGTCGAATCGAGAGAAGGAGCTGCCGCTGCCGCGTCGATGGCACGTCGATCTTCGGCAGAGAATAACATCCGTTGGAGTAGGTATGCGTTTGTGATCGTGCAAAGAGGGCCACGATCGAGAACGAGTCGATCCGCTTATGCTTAATTCGTAACGTGCGCACGGCTAAAAAGAGGGGGCGAGGCGAACCGAGAAAAACCGGGGTACAACGGTTACGTGCCGAGGAAGAGCGCGCCGCGAACGAGCTTGATTGTATAGTAGAGATAATATGTACGGTTGTAACTTAAGGATTTTTTAACACGACATACGATGCTCGCTTTAACCTGGGAGAATGAGAGGGAGAGAGAGAGAGAGAACGCGCGCGCGCGTGTGTGTGTGTGTGTGTGAGAGCGAGCGAGAGAGGGAGAGAGAGAGAGAGAGAGAGAGAGAGAGAGAGAGAGAGAGAGAGAACGAGGGAGAACGAGGGAGACGAAGGAAGCGCGGAAGAGGCGCATAATCGCAGAGAGGCTTGGAGGAGTATTCCGTTGTTGGGCGCCGGGGGGTGTGATTCGCGGCTCAATACCGGGCGCCCCTCAAAAATAATATTAGGAAGCGTAGAAATATTATTAATCCGTCGTTGCCGCCTGTGTTCTTTCCAAGGTACCTCTACGACGTGTCGCGCCGCGGCGGATCGTGCGGAACGCGCTATTTAGCCCGCCAGCATCTCTCACGAGCCTCGTTGCCGTCTCCCTTCTCCGCAGTTCGCTGCCCGTCACTGCGTTAAACGTCTTTCAAGTGGTGCTCCCCGTACCCTGCCTCCTTCCCACCTTTTGCTTTTTCGTCGAGATGGAACTTCGAGGTCTCAACGCCGACCCTTCGACGCGCCAGAGACGGAAGTTGTTAATTGTCAGGAATATGGAACACCACTCGACTACTGCCCCGTGCCTTTTTACCCCTAATTCCGATCCCCCGCGGGCTATCGTCTCTCGGGGACCGGAAGAGACTCGACAATGTGAGAGCACAGATAGAGAGGGAGAGAGGGAGAGAGAGAGAGAGAAAGAGAGAGAGAGAGAGAGAGCGAGAGAGAGCGAGAGACAGAGAAGAGAAAGGAAGAAAAAGAATTTGTTACAGCATATTTTATTATTGTTTAGTTATTTACAATCTGTATATTATTAATTAATACTACGATTAAAAGTATTTTGTAGATAACAAGCGGTCCTACCCACTTTCGATGTTAGCCCATTGCCCCGCGAGTGGACATTCGGTTTGGATATTTCTCGCGATCCTCTTTGCACGCGTCATCTTCGAGAAGCCGATCGGTCCATCGGGTTTAAAGTCATTGATCGTGGGAGAAATCCTTACGGCAGGTTTTATGCGCGATCGTATTGTGCTTGAATTTGTACGTATCGTGCGATCGGGAGTTGGGCGATTGTGCGGCCTGGAAGGTAAGTATATTTTTACCATTTGTCCGACCATCGTATGATATTTTAGTGCACCTTCCTCCTTCCTCTATTTCTCAATGGTACGCTAAAGATGTAGAACGGGGATATTAATCGGTGAAAATATTCTACGATACGTCCCGTTATGCGAAAGATATGGTTCTTTTAAGTATGAGTCTCCTTTTGCAATGCCATCCGCGAATCCTAGTTTAACGCGTTTAATACGGAATTAAGGACGATCTGTAAAAATTGTAAAAATTTTAATTTTGATTATTTTCAGCATCAAGGTGCATCGTAATTGTTTTACTCCGAGGCTACGTATACGATCACACGTAAGAAGATAAGAAATTTGACACATTCGCATACAGACAGGAAGCCAAACGTACTATTATTTATTTTTCCCTATTATCCATTTCGTCTACAATCATTTTCCAACGTCGTTAAGGAAATGGTAAATTTTGTAAGCGGACTATAGGTATAAAATCGATGCGACTCAGAATTCGTCCGATCGCCGTCGGGTCCAAATTCTGTGCCACTTCCATTGCGTGCGTCGCATCTTTGGGTACAACACGGCGGTCCTTTGTAAACACGGGTACATGCAAAACGACGCGCGAATAGCTTTATGTAAAATTCGAATAACCCACATTAAAGGACGTCCGTCCTATTACACCTTCTACTTTCTAAGGTATGATATACGCTTTAAAGGGCAAATTCCACGTTCCGATAATAGTAAAGGAGTTTTATTTCAAACGGTATAATCAGTCAATTATTCCTATTTTAAATACACCTTTATCATTAACGCTTGGGCTAATTGGTTTCTGAATAGCTGATCGTACGACTTACATGGACTCTGGATATGTAATGAGTTCTTCGTTCTCTTTGATCGTTGTTGGACGCACTGGTGTGTTATATATACAATGTATATAACGCACATATAGGCGCGTATGCCGTGAAATAATACAACATTAAGAATTTCCAAAAGAGAGCCCGGACTTGATCCTATTTTTCGCGTCGT
This sequence comes from Ampulex compressa, assembly GCA_038496175.1. Taxonomy (NCBI): domain Eukaryota; kingdom Metazoa; phylum Arthropoda; class Insecta; order Hymenoptera; family Ampulicidae; genus Ampulex; species Ampulex compressa. The sequence continues at coordinate 75,692 of JBCFXI010000715.1, forward strand.
AGTCCGGAGATTCGAGTTCGGGCAATCTTCAACGAATTACACATACAGGTGTGTATATATATATATATATATAAAGACTATCCGAAGCTTTCCTGCGGTATAAAGAAGATTTACCGAGCGACTCGAAACTTAATTGAAGAATAAATATTATTCATCGATCTCGCGGGAGTGTAAAACGGTAAAAAAAGGACGGACAAGGATGTCGGAGTAAGTTGAAAAAGTTTTATTTCGATCGAACTTTTAATCATCTTCCGGAGTAAGTTCATCGGCGATACATGGGTACTCGTTCATTCACACGTTTAGAATAAATAAGCTTACGATCGTTTCGCAGTTTCCGGTATATCTGAGATTACGAGGAAACGAAACGTTTCCAGAAATATTGGAAAACGTGGGTCGACCAAAAGAGAACTCCCATTCTGTTTGCGCACAAGAGCAGGAAAGCCTCGTCGATGAGCGTGATAGTCTCACGCTTTCTCCCATGCGTATCGTACTCTTGGATAACGCATCCGTTTTCTCTCGCCAACTATAATTAATCGTAGTTCATTCATTCCACACGGTCGAGACATAGAAGGCTCTCTCAATGGTTCCTAGTTCTTGATCTTTTCTTTTTTCCTCTTATTTCCTTTCTTACGGGAAGGTCACCGTTCCAGATACACCCCTCGACTTCGAGAGAACTTAGATCACGAAAACGTCTTTCAGAGAGATGTCTCCGAAGCTGAACGTACGTTCGTCACTGGAATTTTTTGTCCCATCTCGATACTGGGGGTGCTACTTAGTCGTATCGCGAGCGGAATACGATAAGTCGTTCAACGATGCTCGTGCAGTGGAATATCCGCGGACCAATCAACCGACGAAGCTATTCGACGGCCGGTTATTTTACGGCCGTAGCGCGATGAAAAGCCGCTTAGAAGTAAAGCGGCCGCCCGATAAATCCAACGTTACCCCAACGTTGTATACGGATTTTTCTCGAAAGCGCATCGCGTGTCCGCGTGGGTGGTGACATCGGTGGAAGACGTCGAGAGAGAAAGGGAAAGAGAACAAAGAACCATCCTGGTACGAAGCAGGAACACGTACTGAGACTCGCCTTCGTTTTCAGAAAAACTTGGACTTGACGTTATTTACAATACAAGAGAGATCTGCCTATGGTTTAACACTATATAAAGGCGATATCGATACACTCTTTAAACGCATGCATGCACGGTCGTAGATAGCGACCGGAGCTTTGGGTGGGTGGGGGTAGGGGGGGGGGGGGCGAGAGAGGTGTGCTGGGGACCGGATGTACGGACAAAGATAAAGGGGCAGGGAGGGGAGATGGAAGCGTCTCCTCCCGGGACGAAACGAGGGGTCGTCGATTGCTACTTCTCCGCCTATGTATATATGCACGTATACTCTACCGCCACTTGTTAACGAGAAAGCCGTAAAAACTCTTGGAAATTCTCGAATTAGCCCTCCTCTCCCACCGCGCGAGAACGTTGCGAGCGTTTGGCTCCGTCGCGCGGTCTTCGCACTCTCGAGATTCTTCCAACGCGAATGGAGGGAAAGGGACAACGGTATTTGTTCCCTCGCTGTATCTACTCCTTTCCGGGGATATACGAACATCCGAACACCGTTCCTCAAAGTTCGTGGCCGAACGATCGCGGATTCTCGATGGCCGTGGCGTGGCGCCTTCCTCTCTGACCGACGTTTCTTCGTCGCGCGCTTCGAGGAGGAAAGCTACCCTATTTGCTTCGTCTACCCTTCGATCCGCTCGTTCAATATCCGACGAGACTGCAGAGTCTCGTCGCAATGGATTATTTCCTCACGAGGGCAACGAGACCGCGGTGCGTGAGCTTTGGCTTGATCGACGACTTTGATTGTCCGCTCGTCGACTGCGCCCTGCTCGCCGACTGCTGCTCCCTCAAGCTCTGCTTCTTCTTCAGCGACTCTTGCTTGGCACCTCTGTTCAAGCGAACGCAGCAGAATCTGTTTATTATCGCCGCGTCGGAACAACCCGCAAAGTACAACGTACACGCTTCGTGGTAGGTTCGTCAAAGGGGGATCGAATGGTGCAGAAGAGATTTGGTTTGAAACCGTCCGACGTTTATCAACGTCCGTGCAAAGCGTCGCGAGGAAATTCCCTTGCGTCGGGTTATTTCGAATTCGGATTAAATCGCCAAATCTGAATTTAGAAAATCCATTTTTAAGCCGTTTATCTGTGCGCGAGTGATCGTTCTTACGGACCAACTATTTTTTTTTTCTCATATTCGACTCCGTATAGATTCTCTTCCAATGAAAAAGTACCGTGCCGTTATCCGCCGTGGATACTCCAACTCCATGAATGGAATTGCGTGTCCGGGAGAAATCTATACAGATCTCCGCGTATCTAAACTTTTATCGGTAGAGTTCTAAAAAATCGATAAATAAATGCATCCGTGGATGCTGATTTTCACGATAGAGAAGACAGAGAACAAAGAGTTCCGGTAAATAGGTCGTAAGAACGCGAGTGTCGGAGTAGAGTGAAAATAATGTACGTTAAATCGGAGAGGAAGGACTCACAGGTATCGAGTAAGGTCCTCCACATCGACCAGCATCGAGTCTTGTTCCATGTGCAGGTCGTCTCTCCTCAACAGCCCTTCGACGAGGGCTTCGTTAAGCGCGGCGATTCGGGCGTGCAGATCATTTGCGACTACTTGAAGCTGAGCGACATTCAGCTCCGTAAGAAGCACTCGGGACAATCTGCGTCTGTCTTCGCCTAGTTGTACTCCCACCTGAGAACAATTCGAGAATTCCTTAGAAAATGCATCTTTGATTCGCGGCTCTTGGAAATTACTGCATTCCTTAATATAAGCTTCGTTAAGAATATCCAGATTACTGCGGTAAAAATTCTCGGGATCGATCTTCGGTATACAAAATAAGACACGACGGCATTAGACGGTATCGATAATAATAATGACGTTTTACGGCTTTAAGATATGACGTAAGGATAATCAATTGACTAGCATAAACGCGAAGTCCGATAATGTCCGAGGGAAAGGCGGTACCTTTTCCAGGCTGGACCGCACCATCTCCGTGATCGGGCTCTGCTTGAGTCTTTGCCTCTCCACTTCCATTTGCATATGCGCCATTTCCTTGGCCTGTGCCAGAGCCATCCTGGCCTCGGTCTGCAGCCTGGCCTGCCTCGCGAAGAAGTCAGCCTCGTCGATCGGTGCCGAATTCGATCCAGAGTCCAGCCGCAGAGGAGGAAGGCTGAGCACCTGGGGTCGCGCAGGCACCTGCTGCTTCGCTTGTTGCTTCGATCCAAGGGCCGTTGGCGTCGAGCCAGGCGAAGCATCGTTTTCCGAACAAGGGGATTCGGTGTCCGATGGGGTCTCGTTCATGAAGCAAATCTGCAGGTTCATCCCTGTATAAAACGATCGTATCGATTGGTCCTACATCCGATCGTGCGGTCGAACGTTGAAGATGCGCGATAAGAAACCGGACTATTGTCTATGGGTCGAAAGTTTCGAGCGCAATTTCGAAATCGTTTCTTAGATTAGTTTAGATCGGGGATAGTTGCTTGGATTTGCTCGGACGAGATTATTCCGGTTGAAAGGTCAGCGCTGAGTAGAACGAGTGTCGTAGCGGAAAATGGTAGGAGGCATTAGCGTTGGAAAAATGCGCGCACGGCGAAGGATGCGAAGGGGTGTAGGTGTGTTTTCCGGTCAAGTTTGTACGTTAAGGCCAGAGTCGTGCACAAAAGAATCAGGGTCAGAGCTGAAGGAATCTATCGATACTATTCTTTTGTACCGTTGCCATATTTCTACGGCGCCAAGGCATTATATGAAAGTACGACTGCACTCTTTGTCCAGAAATTCAATGTGGACCGCGGCGTTTGTGTTTGATTATTCGGCCGAGTTAAACCATCGTACAAAGAAAATCTAGGTTAGAGCCACCGCTTGTCTTGCGTACACTTATTGCAACAAATTACGTTATGGATGTACCACTTTCGCAATTTCACGTAGAAAACTATTCGCCGTTACTAATTGTCCGTTACTATTTATTTCCACTACTTTCTACGATGATTAAAGCGCATTAGGATGGAAGAAAGAACCGGTGGGAGCGCGATAATTACTATCGTCGTTTATCACTCACTCAGCTTGCGCGATTTCATCGGTATACTTTTCTGCAAGGTGCTTTTTCGCGCAAGGACGCTCTTATTCCGACTGATCACCGCACGATAATAACGAATAATCCACGTTAATTAACGCAACGACTCTTCGTAACTGTCACGACAAGAACCGTTCGAGTGCACGCTCGATCGACGGTTAATTTCACAGATTTGACGTGGGCTTTATCAACGCACTATCCTCCCCATTATCTTTGTCGCGAGGACGCTGGTCGTCGTAGGGGTGAGAATTCGCGGAAGAAACGCATCCAAAGGTCGGAGGGTTCGAGCGATACGGACCACTTTGAAGGCGCGACTGAAGGCTCGGCTTTCTTCCGCGTTCAGCGCGCAAGTCCTCGGCATCCGGACCCATCGCCAGCCTCCTTCTGATCTCTTCGCGGTCGTTTCGTCGCTGTGAACAGACAAAGATGCGCGTAGCTGAGATTAAGCCCGACGCTCATCCCTGGGGCAAATCCCCCGATGTCCTAATCCCCAAAGCCAGCCTTTTTTCCTTCCAGTTTTCCGGGAATCGCGATCGCGCGAGAGGAAACGGGGATGGAGCATTAATGAAATTGATAATATCGTTTCGAGAGAAGCGCGTACATCAGGAAAGTACCGCCGCGGGATCTCGATCCGGGGATTGCATTCGGATATACCGCCTTAATGGAATCCTTGAATATTACCTGCAGCTTTTATAGCTTGCGCGAATAAAAAATATCCCATATCCGCGTTAATTTTGGCGAAAATGTATCTCCAAGCGTGTGCACCGTAGTGCCGTCTAGAAAATATTGAATACATCGTGAAGCTTCCGTGATTTACGGGGCGCATTCCACATTATCGGATGTAGGGCAAGGAATATGTCCGTACATTTCTGACATTCTCGATCATTATGGGGAGATCCTTGAGTATTAACCTTATCGGGTTTAATAAGGTGGAAGAAGGAAGAGCGCAAATGCTAATTGCCCGCACTGGGTCATCCACGTATCATCGATCCGTGCCTTTGGCCACTCTGCGTGTATTCATCGTTCCACGTTTTGACCGCTTATTACTCTTCTCCGACCCTCATTAGTAGATGAATCTTTTTCGTTACAGGAACAAGCTTTTCTAGTTTGGCAACTACGGCCAACCTCGAAACATATTTTGACTTGACCTATGATACACCTAGGGTGTTCCGTTGCATCCTCGTGCAATTGAATCTTAGATACGAGCAATCGATAATAAAGTTTACTCGAATTTTATCCGAATATCTGAATCTCGTGAAACTCGCTATGAACTTGGAAGTTACCAAGGATTTTTTTTTTTAAGGTTATCAGAGGATTTGGCGAATCACACCTCGATGGTTTCATCTCGATATCCTTGCACGACCCTGTCAAATCGAGCAACCAGATCTTCCCTCTCGATTTCCTTCGTATCGTCCGCTTTGTAAAGTAGGACGACCGGTTCCTCCGATTGAGTATGTTCCTTAACGGCTTCCTTGTCATCGTCCTGATATATTACATATGAAATTCAGCTGGTTGCGTAATCGATGCTTTAAAGCTCAATGGCTTGAGAGTTTGCGCTTCGCGAAGGAGGACGGATACTTCGAACATTGAGTTTCATGGTAATCCGGTAACGAGCAGATCACAGGCATTGGCAAAGCGAACGAAAATTAGGTAGCCACGTTACAATTTGCGGAGAAATCAAATCTCACGAGCAAAGCGAACTAGTTTGGACGTTGGCCGACTTTGACAAAGTTTAATGCAAGTTGTGCCAAAAGTAGGAGAAAATCAATACGTTATTTCTTCGACTTGGTTTCACGTATATAATGTAACGACCGGGTAATACTAACATTTCGGACGTTAGGTAATTTAAACGGTAGCCTCTACGGGAATAAATACGGTCTGTACGGGGAATGTCATCGGAGGAGGTATTACTTTCGTTACACTTTTTCCGCGTATCGAAAGTGGAATACATTTCAAAGACTGGTCGCAGGCTCACTGTAGTTGAATAACCGGAGAAGATATTACATCTTGCGTCTCACTGCAAGGCGTACTTCCTTATTCGTTTATTATTCTTCAAGTATAATATCGATCAAAAATTTTTCATTAAATTTTCACAAATATTTATGCTCCTACGGGTCGACGATTTTTCAAATTATTTTTATCAATGGAAGGCATTCGATGTATAAACCTAGTTTCCGCGTGTTCTTTAAAAATACTTCGGTGTACAGCTAGATAGTCGCGAGCTACTTCTCCACATCTGTACCGTGCAATTTCAAATCGCCCCGGGTCACTGACCTTCTTTACAGTCGCGACAAGTGTACGAAATAATTTATCGGACACGGTCAACCAAAAGCTAGCTTCTGAAAAGATTTTATCAATAGATGTAGGCCCTATTTTGGGGTAAGGATGTCACCGTGTATTTAATACGCTGAGCCAGTACATACTCCAACGTTCGGTAATCTCAAATCTATTTTTAAAATCTCGGTGCACGACGTACCTAGCGTGCACATGGCCTATTGTCATCCCTTCGATCAAATCGTAGCAAACACGAGATTCGCGATAAGCGCGAAAAGTGCGGACACGCTCGTTAGAAGAGCTGGACATGAGATCGAAATAAAAATCTCAAGGACTACTCAATTACGCTCCATTATTCTCAAAATAATCGTTTCTCTTTCATTCGGATTAGTTCCAAATATAACGCCGCTCCTGCGTTAAGATAAAGTCCAGAGACATCGTCCTCCTTCGCGAAGCGTTACATCGTAACTTTTAACGAGCTTACAAGATCGAAGTCATCGTAAGTGAACGTATAAAGATCCGTTACGAATCGCGAATCTTTCTTGTAATGCTTCCGCGCTTTGTTGCTGCTCCCCATTTTCACATCCGCTATTGTTCACTAGCGCGCTTAAACGTCGGCCTCTTTTCCTCGGGGCGTTATATTCCATTAACACATTTTTTCCGCCATAAGAGATCGAAAGGCACGTCTTTCCTCGACGCGCCGCGGTCCCATTGTACGACACCAAAGAGATTTTCAACGATCGGGATGCGCGTATCAAATTTTCATATATGGACACGAAGAGAATCCCGAGGAAAAGCACGTGTATAGGGTATAGGGCATGCGTCAGGGGCGAGTTCGTCCATATTAAAGGCGAAGGTGCGAGGCCAAGTGCCTCGGGGACGCGCTTAATAACGCACACGTCTTTCGGCCGACACACGCACGAGGTGCGCGAGTCCAGTTATGTTCGAACGCATCCAGGAGGAAACAGCTTGATATTCCCGCACACGCGACGTCGATGCACGGTTTATGACGCACACGGCGAAAGGGAATAACGGTACGGCGGCAAGAGGTGTAATCGAATCACGAGCGTGCACGAGACGCGAGAAGGACTGGTGACTGGTGTAAAGCAAAGCGGCCGCGCGGTGAGCCGAACGATCTTCCGGTTAAGTCTGATACAGGAAAGGAGGTGGTCGAGCTGGTGCTATTAGCCATTCTACGGGGGGCCCCTAGTCGGCCAACCTTCTCACAATCCTCGGTGAAAGTGCCCGGCATCGCGTGGCAGACGCGGACAGACGTGCATATCAGGGATGGGCGCGTGTTTCGCTTCATTTTTAGCTTCATTTTTAGCATCGACTTCGAAGGTCACTTCGCTCGGGACCCAAGCCTCGAGGTGGACCAAATTTCGTTGCATCGAGGAAAAAGGATCGAACGGGCATCGACTTAGCCGAAGGCCCATAGTTCATTCCGATCGCTATAAGTGAATTCGTGTGTCGTTTATCGTATATCGTTTGTTGCCGTTATCCCGAAGAAGGTGCGACGACCACCGCGAACGATTTCTCTATGTCGTCCCGACGAGAGATCGTGCACATTTGGAGGTCGTTGGTAAAACGTTACGGTTGGTCGCCCATGCGAGTCCTTTGACCCATGGTTCCCCTAACTCTCGAGGAAGAGCGATATTTCATCTTCGACGATGCTGTTGGTAAATACCTTGGCAAATACGACTTATTTTTTAATCGACCCGAATTTATCGCCTCCGACATTTATATGGATCGGCCATTGAAAGGGAGAAACCATTTTCCAGCGGAAATCCTGTACCTTTGAACAGGACGGATTTCAATTTGTAAAGATATCGATCAACCGTATCTTTTCTTTCGTTTCCAGTTCCGTTATTTACCCACAATGTAGCGAATATAGATCGGCTCTGCGTTTAACAAGAGCCCCGCTATCGGGATGCCCGAAATGAGGTCGTAAACCTCGTCGACCCTATTCTCTCCGTCGATAGGCCGACGTAAAACTCGAAGCCTATCCATCGTCGAATATTTCACCAAAGTTAAGCGGCTCGAGATTCCGTCCTTCGAGTGGCATGGAACCGCCGTTTTTATGCTACCGTCCGCTTTTTATCCATCATCGACCGTTTGTGGCGTATGGCGTTGTATCTACAAACCCGCCCACTCTTTCTTTCAGAGATTTATTTAGAACGATCGAGTCAGAGTTTATCGACCATGCGGCATACATGATTACGAGTACACAAGTATATATACACCGACCCTCAATGTCGGTACCTTTTTTTATAGAGCGCTGCTATCCTCGCTACGCTCAAAGTCGCACGGAGACACCACGAGCGTAAGCCATTAATCGTCGATGTTAATGTATTCCTATAACTTTAGCCACCCAAGGCGTCCCTTTAAAGACCGTTATATCGACGAAGTTGCGTAATTTTTTTTGTACGTATACCGTAATAAAATGTGCGAAGTAAGGGTACATTGCATTTTTGCGTTCGACGATTTTTATTTATCAGTGAGTATTGCGGAAGATCACGGTATCGAACGCTGACTCTGGATGCGCTAAAGCTTTGCTGCATCCCTGGTGAGCATTCTCGATCTTTGGTTGCGTACACGCCTACGGAAGATTCTTTGGCCCGCTGTGCGTGTATGGAAATACCATCTAGCGTATATGCACGTGCATAAAACTTTAACACGACCGTCCGTTTGTCGTGCCATTACTCGAGAGAAACACGGGGAATCGTCATTGACCGTTTATCGTTGATACGCGTATACGGTAACGCGTACATTTTACCGGTAGTTTTTAATTCATCGATGTGCGTAGGAATTTTTTAAGATATCGATCAAACACGAGTAGTGTCCGTGTAAGAATGAAAATATAATAATGACCTGTACAGATAAAATATTATGTAAGCAATAGTAAAATATTCGATCGAAGATTAATTCAGGAGATCATTATCGAGCCGTCGAAGAATATTTTCATGGGTCAGGGACGCAGCATACCGCAATAAAAATTGTAGTGAGCCTACACGTATCTTGCTTGGTAAAGATTACGTCATGCGTCCTATTAAAGCAACTACACTCACCCGACGTTCCTCCTCTCGGGCTGCCCTCAGATGTGACTCGATAGCATCCAAGTCGATCTTCGGCATAGCGGTTTCGATATTATAAACGTCGAAGCCACCTTCAATGAAAAATACACGAACGTTTAAAGAACCCGTAAAGACCGTACTCGCATCGACCGTTCAATGCAACGAACCGACACTCGGTCGTACGTATCGAGATTTCTTTTATCTCGCGCCTACCGCGAATTCGATTGGTGGAGCATTTTTGATAATATTTTTTTAAGCGCGAGCAGTCGGTTAAAATATAATTTGGAGAACGATGAACGGTGAAAAAGATGTTGAGCCACGCACCTGGTCCATTATCGGCATCCGCTCTTCGTTTATCGGGACGTCTTTGAGAGTTGGACGACCGCGATTGTTGCTGGTATTGCTGTTGCTGTAGCTGCTGCTGCTGCTGCTGCTGCTGCTGCTGCCTTCTCTTCGCCTGATTCCTAACCATCTTCTCCTTTTTCCTCGAGTCCGCACTGGAGGCCTCCGGCAGATCACGATCCAGTAGCTTGTTGGTGTCCTCGAGATTGTCTTTCGTCATGTTGATCTTCGCGGATCGCGAGGAAGCGTGGAAATTGTCCATGGATTCCATAGCGACGACGTCGGGCACCGGTTGCACGTATCTTTCGAGATCCACGCCGATGTCCCGGCCAATGCTCGAGAGCAAGTCGATCTCCTCGAGTTTCGTGTACGAAGGCTGCTCCTCGGGATAGCTCTCGGAATCGGTGTTGCTCTCGGAGTCGTCGTCGGCCAAGCCGTTCGACGCGACGGCTTGACGGTTGCCTATTTTGGATCGTGCCTGGCGAGGCAACTCCTTTGCCTCGCGTATCAGGTCGATGTGCTCCACCACGATGTCCTCCGCCTGTCGGTTATACAGAGACGATCGCAACGTACCGCTTAATTATCGTCTTATCTCCTCCTTACTCGCGTTTCACATCTCGACGCGCGAAGACGAACGAGATCGACGGACGATCTCGGCAGTCTCGACGAGGAATTTGCGATCGAACAAATTTACGACCAATACGCTTTTCGTCGTGCCCCGTAATCGACGTTTCCAACCGAACGAATGTATAATATTGTTCAAACGTAAGGACGTCGAGGCTTACCTCGCCAGCCTCGCTGGTCTTCCCGGAATCCGGAATTTCTTCGATCTCGGGGAACTGCAGGCTCTCGTTGACGCTCGTCGTCAGCTCGACCACCTCAACCTCCACGGGAACTTCTCTCTCCCGTTTCTCCTGAAGCGTGGCCTTCGACAATTCCGGACTGTCCTCGGCTACGGTGTCGGCGAGCGCCTCTTCCGGCTCCAAAACCGTCAAGTGGGTCTCCGCTTCCACGATTCCCTTCACGATTATCTCGGGCTCCGGCGACAGGGCCTCCTCCTCGGATTTCGAGCTCTCCACGCTCTTCACGTAGTTTATACACTTCTCCGATGCCAGCACGGCCGATTGGTAGAGGGAAGTCACGGTCTAGAAGGGAAATCAGCGGATAGACTCACCGCTAAAACTTCTCGTGGGTGGCCGACTATTTTCTTTCTAAATACACAAATACACGCCCATGCACCAATACGAGGTACGATCGATCTCGCGGCGATAGCATTATCCTCAACGGATGTACCGATCCTCCAAGCTTTCGACTCGACGATCACGGACGTACTCGTGGATCGGGAAACAATGCGGAAAGACCGAAGGAGTTACCTGTATGTTGAACTTTGGCTTTTCGTAAAATATCTTCCGCTCGTTCTTCTGCACGCAGAAGTGATTGATACTGTCGTCGACGTTGTTGTTGTACTCGTTGAGGTTGTCGAGGGCGGGCCGTGCGTCGATCTCGTTCAGTCGAGAGTAATCGTGGCAGCCCTCGTGCTCGTCCTCCGTCAGGTCGGTGTCGGAGAGAAGCGAAGGCGCCAGGTGCTGAAAGCCAGGGTAATTCGGGTTGACGATGCCGCGGCAGCCGGCGGGCAGATTTCCCTCCTCCGACCAGTCGGACCACTCGGACGGCGTCAGCTCGTGGGACGAATCTTCGTGCGAGGAGTTACGCCCTAAAACGTTTCGCTCTCCTTGCAGATCGGCCGGCCACTTTGCGAGCGAATCTCCGATTCATCGTGATTCCGCGTGGATTAAGTAGATACGATGGAAGTGGCGGATGGCACTCTCGACGGACCGAGGGCAACGTTCGTTCGATGAGAATACTCGAGGACAAAGTGCGCGAGGCTGCGGACGATACTGCCTCGAAGTGCGATCTCGCTTCCATAGCGTAGGAATAGCGATCTCGACTCGTCTTTCCGTTTTTCAGGCTACGGCGTCGACTAGAATCGAGACGTAGCGTCCGGGCCTGGCTCCACGAGGAGGAGCCTGTGCCTTCATTGGTCATATCCCCTCTTTGTACTTTGGCAGATGCGGCGCGCTTGCACGGACGGAGAGAGCTTCGTGGCCGATGACCGCGGGCATACGTGGTGGTTCGCCCAGAGAAATGGGGTTAATCTATCTTTATTTAATATCTTAACGCCACCCTTTTTTCTCGAGGCATACGACGCGCCCATTCCCTTAAGCGCCACGGTTTCGCACGATCGCTTCCGAAATATATTTTCTTTTTTAAATCGTTCCAGCGTTTCGTCGATCGTCGGTCGGGAGGCTGGTTTCGCGATTATGTCCTTCAAAGTTTCACCGTGGCGTACGTCGTTGGAATATCGAACGAGCGTACATCGTGACCGACTCATCTTGAATATTTGGTAGCAGACGGCGGTCCGATTAACTCGTCGAGAGGCTCGATCGCGCGTCGCGACGGCCGAATGCCTCGCAAATGGGCTGCTCCCGCGGATGTTCCCTCTTAATCCTTCCAACGCGCACGACATCCTCGAATTGCCTTGATCGATAGGAAACTTTCGCAACGATAACGACGCTCCTCCACGTAGGAGGCGCTTCGAGCTCCCATTAATTAATGCAATTACGATAACGAAATACGAGACCGACGTATAGCGAAGGATAAGCCACTTGGGATTTCGAAGTGCGTCAGAAGCTCCGATCGTGAATGGTCTCGTCGTGCCTTCATTGAATAATGCGTATTACGACTAATGTCAAGGCCAAAAGCGGGCATCGCTTACCGAAGCCTACCGTGAAATATCGAAGTTCGTGACACTTCGCGAGAAAAACCGGAGGGTGCGCGTGCTTGATATTTTCATCCTTCTCCCCCTGCATCGGCCTCGCCTGCCTCCTCTGCATCGTCCCTCTCGCCATAATAAACGCGTGGTGAGAGTTAAATAACTCGTAAGCTAAAAAATCCCGCAGCACTCCGTCGGGGGTTGTCGCGCAAAACAAAAATGATCTCGGCATCGAGAGAAACGCGAGAGCGATAGCTCTTCCCGAGGATCAAAGACGCGTTACGCGAGGAGAATAACCAAGGACGCTTCGAGCGGTGTAAGCGACGCTCTCGAGAGGAGAATTCGAACCTTCGTTGATGTCGGTGGCGCGCGTTGCTTTTGGGGAGCCATCGATCGGGGGAGACGCTTACCCTCGTAATCCGCGAGGCTCTCGACGGAGCTGTTTCTCCGTATCCTCGGCGTGGTCAGGTTATTGTTGACGTTCGCGTTGATGTTCGCGTTGACGTTGGCTCGCTCGGGCACGCTCGGCGGGTCTACGTGGGTGTTCTCCCGGGTGATGGCGAGGGACGACCACGTGGTGGTGTCTTGGGCTACGCGAAAGTCGGCCGTCTCCTCCGAGGCGAAGTCCGGCGACGTCGTGGCCGTTGTCTCGTTGCGGTTGACGATCTCCTCGGCGTACGGCTGGCTCTGGCCCTCTCTGCGAAGCTGACTGAGAACGGGGCAAGAGAAAATGAGTCCAGGTGGATCGATACGTTCCGTTACCTACGGTCTTTGCGATCTACGTCGATGCAAATATAGGCGGCAGCACACCTACGCGCCTCTTCCTCGACGGCGGCGCCCACCTCGCCGGGAAATCAACTTCGAACGGTACCGACCTCGGTGCTTCGTTCCCACCGAGTATCGCGAGCCGCGATTTTTTCTTTTTTACCCATCTTCGCTATTTCACGTATATTCGACGTTCGTATTTTTACGTACATCTAACCTCCATTTGGCGGATAGAACGTGTTGCTGGTAAAAACCGCGTTTACGATGCTTGGTTTATGACTCCGCGACGGTGTCAAGTGTTTTGCGCTCTCGAATTCAGTACGAGAATATCAAATCTTTGACGAGCCGCGGATTATATTAAGTTGACCCGTCCAACGATCCAAATTAATTTTATAGTCGTATCCACCGAATAAGCCTGGAGAAATATAGTCGGTAAGTATGGTCAAAGTAAGGTCCTTGACACGGGCCCTCATTGACGACGGAGAGGATCGCCGATTAAAGGCGCGCAAAGCTGCGAATAGCGTGCACTCGCGTGAACGATCGGATAAGCTTACGTAAAACGCTCTAAACCGGCTCGTCGGCACGGGGGATGATTACTCCAAATTACATAAGACACCCGATAAGGCGCGCTTCGCTACGAGATATTGGTTTAATCCATAGAATTCACTTTCGTAAACCTCGCGCGCACCGAGGCCCGAGCGTATCGCGAGACGATCAACGTTGATTACCACGCATCGCCGTACCGAACGACACGTAGATCGGCCAGACCGGCCGCGCTCTTTGCCAGGGACACTTACTTGTTGTTCAGTCCAGTGGAGGGCAGGGGTACCGAGAGGACAGCCTCCTTGAGCCGCATATCGAATCCTCGTCTGAAAGCAATCGGAAGAGATCCAGGTGATTCCTCGAGGAAGATCGCTCGCACCCCGAGGACTCCGGTTCGTTGTCGCGGTCTCGAACGCGGAGATCGAGAATCTCGCGGCGTTCATCGATCAGGACCGATCATTTTCCTCGCGTCTCAATTTCACGAGGGGAAAGCCACGACTTTGACGACCGATCGATCGGCCCCTGTTTTGGCCTGCCTAACCGTACGAGGAAGGAAAAAGGGAATGGGACTCACCGTCCGCCATGTTGCAGCCGTGCGCAAGGGTGCTCGCGTTTCCCGTGGTTTATCGACTCGCAACCAACACCCTCGTTTCGCTCTCCTTTCTCTTCCACCGCACGCCTCTCCCCCATTCCCCCACCCAGCTCTCCCGCCCCGACTACCCCCCTCCTACACCTCCTCAGCCCCCTTTGCCCAGACGCGCGCTACCCAACTTGCTCCACGATTTTTCTCCCCGTCTCTCCTTATCCTATCCTCTCCTCTCCCTCTTCTTCCTCCTTAATCGATTTCCACTCATTTTCGTGCATCCTCAAGGTCGAAAAACTCCCTGTCAATTTACGGAACGTGATTTGGATCGATGGCGAGTTCCATGATTTTTAAATCTTTTTTCTTGGTTAATAATGGACTTCACCGAGCCGCGCTCATTTTTACTCGCGTGGAAGGTACCGCGTCGAAAAACCTTGTCCCGATTTTGCAAATCGATGAACAAGTTTTATCAGAAAAAACGCGATAGAATAGCTTTAGTTTCTGCGTGACGTTTAGCCTTGCCGTTGGCCGTACCACTCGATACGCGTAGTTTCAGGGATGAAAGACGGGGATAGTTTTGGGATCGATATAAATCTCCTCGTACAGTTGGCCTCGAAATTGTAACTTTGATACCTTGGATCGCAAAATAGATTAGATCCTCGTGCAAATTGTTTTCGAGACCTCGTTCGAAGATTCTTGAACGGTAGAAGGAAGACACTAAAGGTACTTCTTGATCCGTGATCTTTGTAAGTATATTGCGGGAATAGATACTCGGTACACATCTGGCCGCGAACGTTGCGTGATTATTCGATCGAAGAGTAACGGAGGCGGACGGATAGGAGGAGGTGGACAAAAAGTCGAACGAGAGCGAAGTCTGGGTAAGCCACGGTGGATCATCGTAAACGCGGTTCTCGTTTGATATATTTCCGCGACTACTGCGTCACTATCGATCAAGGCGATCGAATTTCGTAGACTCGAGCGAGTCATTAATTATATTTCCGCGATAGAACCGATGCGATGAAACTGGAGATCGGTTGCCAAAAAAAGTAATGGTAAAATGGCTCGCATACCTATACTCTGACAATTATCGTGACTATTTTTAGCGTCAAGGATCGGCAAAAGTATCGATCGTACCTTCGCCCGAAACACTTAACGCGACCGTCGTCTATATTTCGCATGATTTCCAGCGTTTAACAGGCTGTACTCGAACAACGGATATCGCTGTTTCATCGTGCAGCTTTGCGAGAACTTTATCAAATAAACACGCAAAACTCATAACCCGAGGTAAATTGCCAGCAAACGGGTCAGCGATAGCTTATTACGAGCCAGATAGTCGTTAGTCTGAACTTGAAATCCGATTAGCGTTCCAATTCGGAATATATCTCTCCACCTTACGGTCATAAAGCCACTTTAAATATCATCGATATTTTTCCAGAAAATTTCGCGCTTATATTACCCATAAGCTGATCGCGCAAAAAAGAGAGTAAGACGCTTTAAGGCTGAAAACACAGAAGGAACTTCGAACGCGCATTGACCAAGGCCTGTGGAATAATGTAATCGGCATCTGCATTTGAGTAAGTGCAGCGAGACTTTCGAGAGAGTACGTGGCCGAATTTCGAAATCGTCTCCGGTGGCTGACGTTCTGGCATTGCTAGGAGGGTTCGCGTGCAGGAGAGGGAGGCGGCTGTAAGGGAGGGTTGTTTCGTACGTAACGAGCAGCCGTGACACGGAGCGTTCTCTGGAGCGAGGGGAGATCTGCACGAGCGACTCGCTTCCACGGGCCGGCTGTCGGAGTCACGCTTCGATCGATCGACCGCTCCGGTCTGCCTCCCGCGGCCCGTCTGGACAGTCGGCCTTAATCTACTGCTCGAGACGCGTGCCACCAACCAGAGATGCTGCTTGGAAAATCTTCTTAACACTCGACTACCATAGCGACCGAAATAACCGCCCGCCTTATTTCTTTTGAAAATTGCTCGAATTTCAGGCGGTGCATTCTCAGAGGGCCCTCGTCCTTTTATCGCGCTATCCTGATCATCGAATGCATCCATTTTTAATCCCTGTTTTCCTTTCTCTTCGCGCGCGTTTATGGTATATTTGGATTTATCGAAGTAATCGCCGATTGTACTAGCGTTGAAATCATAGTCTCGATCCAAACAATTTCGTTGGTCGGTGACGAGAGACACGAGAAGAATTCTATCCAGGGAGAATCGATGCTGCGCAACGGATAAATTCAGAAACGCGCGATATACTTCGATAAATGCGATGTATCGAGCGGACTGGACCTTGAGCAGATTTTTCAACATTTTCCACGAGGATAAGCGTTAAATTTCTCACGCACGATTGGTCGTTAATCTTCATCGACCGATGTTTACGTCATAGGGATGAACCGTGATATAATATCCGTAGCATTGGAAGATGAGTAAAGTGGCGAGCACGTAGGAAGTCTTAGATGCTTTTCTTCGATCGCACGACTCTTCGACGTGTGCGTCGGAATCGGGCCAACGTTACACTTTCGGCCGATGCGGACGGATGTAAAAACCGAGATGCAAATGCGTCGTCGTGTTCCGGCGCAAAAACGTCTACTTGCTCTTTTTAAAATAGAGAACGATCCATACGCGACGAACCGTAGTCGGACTAGAGTCGCATACTCCACTACAAAGCTTCAATTTCAAGTGAGCGAAGCCCCTGCATTGTGTGGCGCCAGACTTCGCGGCGCCATCGTATTGAATGCACGTCGTGCCGTGGTTTTTGCCTCGCAACACGTCTCCGTGAATGGCAAAGCCTCTTTACTCGTGCCATATCGCGTACCCTGCATTTGCATTATAAGAACGGCCAGGTACCAGATCCCTCTCGCATTGTATTCCCGCGAGTATTCGACGGCACAAAGCGCATTAGCCGTGCGAATGCACGGACACGGATATATCGATCTCAACGTACGTTCCTGGAGTGCCAAGAGACGAAACGTCAAAGTACGCGGCCCGTTCTCGTCTCGCACGCAAGCACCACTTCGCGATTCTCGAGAATCCCGAGGATTGCACGGGCTTCGCGTATCGACACGTAGAAACCGAGCTCCTGCGCGCTACCGCGTTTCCACGTTTGAAAGTTCCGATATAAACACACAGAGCCGTGCCGCAAAGAATCTCGATGCGGAGCTTTGGGATATGGTCGAGAAAGAGTGAAGGCGATGGGAAGGCTTTTGAACGTTATTTCTGGTCTTATCGAAGGAAACTCGGAGATGCGCGGATAGTTTTCGTCGGCACACTCCCGGCGGGTCTCGCCTGTCTCCAGCGGGTATCTATAGTTGCGTTTTCTACAGGTGTAGAATCACTCGTGCGCTTAGGACGTACGCTTCCATGCTCGGGTTACTCACGTTCGACCGGTGTAGCGCTTCCAGGAGGGCAGAGGAGACGTGATACTCCGTCGTTCAGAGAGCACGAGGACTCTGAGACGCCCTTCCTCGCATTCCACGGGGTCCACCGAGAGAGTTCGAGCGGCGGATACCGATGCGTGGCTGCCTCCGCTTACGCGATGCTTCCTCGCGTGAAAAAAAGCGCCAAAGGAGGTGAAAACGTTGGACTCTGGTCGGCGCACGAACGGGAGGAGACTGCGAGAAACGGTGTCGGCGTTCGATCTCCTCCTCTCTTTCTCTCTCCTTCTCTCTCTACTCGTGGTCGTTTCACCCTTCGCGACGACACTCCCGCGCACGCGCCTTCGGACTTCCACGGGGTTGCTGTGCCGCTTCTCCTTCGAGAGATCGCACCGGCTTTGTTCTTCCGGTCTCACCGCCGACTATGACCTTACTTGTACGGTCTTCGAGCTGTAGACTCCCCCCGTGCCAAGAGGAGGACGTCTTTACCCTGCCGAATAAGGAGACGAAAAACGTCCAGAACTTGTGCTCCGATTAAATTCCTCGTCGTGCCTTTCTAAATGGCTAGAAATAAATGGAGATTCGACGTACCTTCCTGGTTTATTTTACAAAAGCCTGTTACCTGTGGAGTCGTGAGTTTTATCGGGAATAATCGATACGACATTCGCGTTTGCTTGTCGGAAAGTGCTTGTAACGCGTGTGCATTAAATTGTATACTGGTGTAGATGACGATTATAAATATAGTTCTTCTATTTTGATTTTTTTCCCGCGTATATATCGTAACATTACGCGGCGATAATCCCAGTCGTCGAAGAACATCGTGCAAATTACAGGCCGAACACTGTTTTTAATCAGATCGGATCATCGAAGAATGCATTCTTGTCCGATTATTTCTTCGAGCAAAGGGGCTTGCGATTACGCTCGTAAGTGGATTAAGAATCCTTTAAGAGACACGAACAGCTTAGACGCGCGAAGTTGTAGTTTTATCGATTATAAACAAAGAGATTCGATGTCACTGCGAAACCGTACGATTAAACGTCGATAAGTAATCGGAGAATTCGATCTGCGGTGGATAGAACGGTAGATATTCGCGTATGCACCCAGTCAGTGCTCCGACCGGGCTCTCGCATAAGCCGATGACCGGGCAATGAATTCGCGCAATGTTGCCACATGGGCGCCATACCGCGCGGATATTTAGAGCATTATTCACGACTAAATGTCCTCGGGATAAGTAAGCGGCCCTTGCGCGAACCTCCACCCACGCGATGTACTTTTGCTAAATGCGTCGTTCACGCGGCCGTCTCTCCTCGTAGTTTGCATAATTGCGATACGCGACGATTTCGGTATACGTATTGCGCGAAATGTCTTAACCGTCTGTTCTGGATAATTTCGCAATTCCACGCGAGCCGCTTGCATTAGGTGGCAGTACCTCGCGGCACGACGTTTGCAGATTTCTTGCTTAACTTATAGAATTGACCACCGGTGACATCTACAGTTAACGGATTTCCCGATCAATGATCTTAATGTTATCGGAATAGATTTAATCGTGATTTTGCCGATGGCTTTAAAAATAATTAACGACACCGTTTCAAATTTCCGAGCTTCTTTATTTTGTAAAGAAAAAAATGTATATACGTGAGACGCGATAAGTGAGTCGTGCTGTAATGATCGTAGGTGTCGTTGGGGTCGTTCGATGGAGTTCGATGCAGCAGTTACTGCGTATGCGCTAGACAGTTCGCAGTTTTTCGACGGAGTTTGTGTTTCGAGAAAAAACAATCGCATTACGTCATGTGAGTAAATCACGAACATTTTTTTGGAAAATTGATCCGCGTCGATTTTCGAATAGGCCATTTTTTCAAGGCGTGCTCGTACACGCGAAGTTTATTTTTACGAAATTGTAGGTGTTAGAGGAAACGTGCTGTCAATAGCAGTCGCGTGCGTTTCATTCCTTTTGCGATTTTTCGTTTGCAGAGCGCGATATTGATCGAGGAATCAAAGAGGAAGAATGTTGCTGCTGAAAGTTTGCCGGGCCGGTGCTTCGCCGGCTTTGGCAAGCTACCTGAGGGCACCTGTCGTTTCTAAGCCCTTGCTACCGAGGATTCAAACTTCGAGATTGTTCGCCAACGATGGTCGTACCGCTTTCACGAGGTCGGCTAAGAACCGTATGACTTTGAAGGAACGAGCTATGGCTCCTGCTGGCGAAACAGGTAAAACTCTAGGTAGCTAATAGCAGCAACCGTGAAAATTGTCAAAATTATGTTCGTAAACTTTTTCGGAGTACAAGTAGAATATCTCTTTTTGAGAATCTATGGAATATTTTATGGATAGAAAACTTATACGCTCGTAAGGGTCCTTATGGACGTGTAACGCAAATAACGCTTTCAGCGCACGTTCTTGGGAGGAGTTTTGTCATGGGCGGTGCCGCCCTAGGATTGGGAGCTTTGTGTTATTATGGATTAGGATTATCGTCCTCTCCAGGGACCATTGATTACGCGTCGTAAGTTTCTCTTCTTGTAGAAGAAAGCATTGAGAAAAGTCTGCGGTGTTTACGATCTTTGTTTTTCTAGCGTATGGCCAGAGTACGTGAGAGAAAGAATAAAAACGACGTATATGTATGTCGGTGCATCCCTCATAAGTACTGTAGGCGCGGCAGCATTATGCCTGCGTTCCCCTACCATTATGAGGATCACGACGCATAACGGACCGATGATGATGATAGGAACCATAGCGGCTCTAATAGGGACTGGAATGATGGTTCACAACACACCCTACAAGGAAGGTCTTGGCCCGAAACAAATGTTATGGTTACTGCATACAGGAGTTGTTGGAGCAGTTCTGGCACCGCTTTATTTCCTCGGCGGACCTTTGATCCTTAAGGCCGCTTGGTGCACGGCTGGGATGTTTGCTGGATTGTCAGCGGTCGCTTACTGTGCACCGAACGAAAAGTTTTTGCAAATGGGTGGCCCGCTCGCCATCGGGCTGGGAGTAGTCTTTGCTTCATCGGTTGGCACAATGTTCTTGCCGCCGACAACTGCTCTAGGTAGTGGCTTGTATTCGATAGCTATGTACGGTGGATTGGTACTTTTCTCCCTTCTACTATTATACGACACCCAGAAGATCGTGAAGGATGCCGAGAGGCATCCAATGCAGAGAGCATATCCCTACGATCCAATCAGCCAGTAAGTTATAAAAGGCCGATTTGAAAAATATTTTTTAACAGGTACAATCGGTAAACATTTGTTTTCTTTTTAGCGCGGTTTTCCTCTACACAGACCTGATCAATATTTTCATCCGGATCCTTGGCATAAGCGGTGGTAGAAAGAAAAATTAAGGGTAATATTGTAGCATAGTATTTATACCAATTCAACGCAATGATTATTCCTCCATAGAAAGCTATCATATGGAATGGTGCGCGATATTAATTTATCTCCAATAACAAAATTCTAGTTTATTCAATAAATTAATCTTAAGATGTAACTCGACGCGGTGTTTATCCTTATCGTATCAAATACGATCGAAAACTATCAAGTATCCTTCCACAGGTCGTACGTCATCGAGTATATCCAAGAAATCGAATTTATTAATCGGTTAAACGCGATACGGTTGAGGGGATCCAGCCATCGAGCGTATCAGCGGTTAGCGATAAAATTAAATGCACTTTATTGTCTTTCCTCAAGCATATCCTCCGAGAACAAAGTAATATTCAGCTGCTAGAATAATCGCATATATCTTACAAATTTAAGCTAATGACTTAATTCTAAATCGAGGTACAGCATGGGTAGATTGGGGGTTCGCCAACGCGGTGCGAATGGTGTGCATTATGTCGAAAAATCGTGTGGTGCGTAAGCGTACGAGGTTACGCGGTTTAAGTACGGTGCGGTCATAGGACGCACGTAAATTCCCCTCGAATATCCCCCCGAGCCTCGAGATTTCAAGACGAGGGATGTAGAGAGGCACGGGAATTAGTTTGGAATAGATACTGGCGAATGCTACGAAATCACGGATAATTACAACCTCGTATAATACTCCCTCGATATATGCAGCTTCCCAAAAAAAATCCGTAAAGTACAGTAGAGAATCGAATCTGCGTTCTTTAGAGAAATAAATTGCGCGACGCGAGTTTGACGTCATCCTCGTGCTTCGTAAAACATCCGATTCGATGTAAATTTAAATCTCTCCATAGGCTTTGTCTCGATCGACAAATCTAGGTGGTAGCCGAGAAAATTCTCGAGAATTCAGGCCAGTAGGGTGACTCGAATGATGCGGCTAAGATCGTCGGCGATAAGAGGAGAAGATTTAGAAAAACATTTGCCTCGACCGAGGCCTTCAGGAATGCATCTGCGGGTGCATCGAGGGAAACCCGTATGCGATCTATAAAACGTGCAAGCGGAAGAGCACCTTGAACGACGATTAAGGTCTGTTATAACCTCAAACGTTCACGCAGTCCGACTTGCCGCCGGCGGTCGACGTGGAATGTCTTCTGAGATAACCGGCAAAGAGCTGCCTGGCTTGATTGAGCACGCGTATCACGTTATGCCGGCGCACCATCTTGTCGAAGTGCATCGCCATCTCATTGTAGTCCATCTGATTTCGCATCACGAAATCCCTGTGCTGCAGAAGAAGGGTGATGCAGAGGAACATGAGGAAAGGATTGCCACCGCCGAATTCGTTCGGCGGGGGCAACGAGCCCTCGCCCAGCTGATCCTCGCTGGTGCCCGCTGGAATCAGGTTCGTCAATTCGGTCGCCTCCTCGCACTGCTCCTGCACGGATTGCTTGTTAGGACTTTCGGGCGCTGGTACATTCTGATGCCAACTCTCCGTTCCCTCGCTGTCCGAGGCGGACTCTGATCTGGAAAACGACCATGGACTCGTAGACTATTGAAAAGAACTTTTCACTGCTCGATTCACGGTACCGATAAGGCTTCGATACCAAACGAATAGGCATGTGTTTTCACACACAGGAATATGACATTCGTATAAATATACCAAAGTTCCTCGAGAAAGTGTAAGCCTGCTTACCTGGCGGTACGTTTGAGCAACCTGATAGGCGTAACGGATTTAACTCCGTTCTGGTCCTCGAGGATTTCCCCGTCGTACTCGAGTTCCGCCTGCTCGTCGGGCGTAGCCGGATGATGTTTCTGCTGAAGCGTGTGAAGAGGGTTTTCCCAGACAAAGACGTCGGCCGCGGGACTACACCTGGCCAGTTCCGTGTCCGTTTCGCTCTCGACCAGTTCGCTCTCTCTCTTCGAGAGGACGCAGTCGCATTGCTGCTCGCTCGGCGGCGAAGGACCGAAAACTTGTCGATCGAGAGATTCTAATTCCAGTCTTAATTCTCTGGTCATCGAGGTGGTCATTGGGAAAAAATCCGCGGCATCGTCGGGCGAGCTTGGTTCGTCCCTCAGTACCTTGATAACCCCGCTCTCGCTGGAAACACGCCTGGCGAAACGAACGTAAGCGTGGATAAACGAGCAGAATCACGAGCACGAGTCTTGAGACGATAATATGCTCTACATAAATGACACGACAAAACGAATTTTTGCTCGTTCGCGCTACTTTATTCGTATCCTCTCGAGGCTCGAAAAGGTTAAGAAGCGCAAGAGATTTGTACGTTTTGCGTAGACTCACCTCAGCTCCGGCTCGGCATCGCTCGGCGTTACTTTGTTTCTGTTAAGGCTCGTGAAGTTGAGAAACTCGTTCAGATTCTTAACGACACGCGCGCATTTCTTCTCGGAGACGTCGTTCTGATCGTTGCCCCTGTTTTGATCCTTGCCGGGTAGAGCGAGTCTATCCTTCAATTCCAATAAATTCACTCGCTTCGATTTACCTGCCAGTGAATCCGTACTCAGGCACTTTTCGGTCGACTTTGTGTTCCGTCGATTTTTCGCGGTGGTCAAGTCGTTCTCCGGCTCCGAAAACGTCTCGTAAGGCGAGTTGGATCTGCATCGAGAATCGTGGTTAAAAACGATGCCGAGGCTTCTATATTTCCATGGTAAAATAGCGATAAAATCACTGAGTTAATCTCAGCGCAGTTTACGAAGCGAAGATACCTTTTGGCATCGCCATTCGTCTCTATGTTGAACTGCAAGTTCGATTCGTCCGCGCTGAGGTTTTTCCTCTTTCCGCTGGCCGCGATGCTGGCGGAGGAGCTTTGTCGCCTTATGGCGCAGACTTTGGTGTACGCATTTTCGCGTATGTGCTTGACATTGGGACTGGGGGGTGGCGAGGGCGGTGGGAAGGGCACCTCCGCCAAGCCGAGCTCGCCAGCCGGTGGAGTGGCGGGCAGGGCCGCCCATAGGACCTCGAGCATCCTCAGAGCATCGTCCAGGGCGAACTCGCGCTTCATCTCCAGCAGTAGCCAGCGGTAGCAGAAGAGCAGGTCGTCCGCTTGGTGGGACTTGAGGTAAGCGTAAAAGTCTGGATCGTAGTGCTGCAGACCTTGATATCGGTCGCGATTACAAAACGGTGAGTTACTTTTATTCGTGCCAAACGCGATGCGTTCCGTACCGATGCATATCGTAAGCTTCGACGTACCTTCGGCCAAATGGGCGAATTTAGTGGTCATGGCGATACCGTCCAGCATAAAGTTATCCTTCAGCCTTCTCATGAGGGCGCACAGGCATATGTAGGCCTGCGCCTCGTCCCTCATGGTGACCAACAGCGGCGAAGCTAGGTCGCTCATGCCCTGACAGTAGCTCACGCTCGGATGATTCAGAGCGTAGGTCGTTAGAATGTTAAAGAGGCTCGCCGTGTTCTGATTGTCGTCCGAGCCCCCGTAGAACTTGTGATGCCTGTCCGTTCTCAGAACGTCCTTCCGCACCATGCTCGTGACGTACCCGAGGTCACCTACGTTTTGACCCTTCTGCACGAGCGACCGCCACCGTTCCCTCAGCGTCTGATACTCCTGCGCCTTCCTCTTCATGTAGTCCATCCTCTCGCGCCCCGACATACCCTCCGGATATACGTTCAATATGTGCTTCCACACCACCTTTCGGAGGCTGGGCTCGATGCCACCGAAGTAGATGACGGCCCTCAGTTCCTTCGAGTGGATCACCTGGCCGATGGGGTCTAAGAATCGCCGAAACTCCGCGTCGGTCAGCGGTGGTCGGGGCGGTTGAATGCTCTGCTGGTGAGACGACTCCTCGCCCAAATTACCCAGGGCACGCTGGACCATGTTCAGCGTTCTCTCCATCTGTCGATAACCAGGATACGTCACGACGTTGACGGCCATTGCTCCGACTCGAATGAGTATGAGCGCAAAATTATCCAAAGGCTACGGATGGGCTCTCGGATTCCAATTTATCGCGCATACGCCGACGTTGAAAGTTCTAATTGCTGGCGGTGCTGATAAATGGGGAAGCATGTGTCAACGTACACGCGTTCGATCGTTAAGTTGACGTATGTAACGATGAACGGGATAGCACGTGCTAGCATACACGTGTTCGAGCATCGAGTTGATGCGCGTAATGATAAATAGGGTAGCGTAGGTCGGAATGACGTCAGGTATGGCCGATAATAAAGGAGAAACGCAACGGTACTCGCCTTGTTCATTATAAGGCCGGGCAATTTGGGCGTCCTGTAAGGAAATCCGCTCTCCTGTTGTCTCGTAGCCACTTCCTGCGCATTTTGCTCCCAGTAGGACTCGCAGTCACCCGTTTCACCGAAGGGCTTCAGGTTGACCTGAAGGTAGAGGTACGGCTCCGATGCGCTGAAAGGTATCGTGGCCGGCTAAAGCGTCTCGGTCTTATCGTTCGTTATCTAATTGCCTCCGCGTTTATCCGTATTCCACCTTCAAAATTCTGATACTCCTCGTGGAGATTTTCTATATACTAAACGTGCCGATCCGTATAACCCAAATTTTAAACGTGTATGGTATTTTAAAATATACGTTGTTCGAAAGGAAGGAACGTATTGGATACCTCGTTGTAAAACCTGTATTACGATGAGTCTCGGATTGAGTTATTCGTTAGCCAGGGCGATCGATTGCGATTCGATATTTACCTGATAAACGCAGCATCCAAGTCCCAGTCGGAGAGTAAAAAGAGATAAGTCTCCGAGCCATAATCGTCTATAGCACGGTAGGACACCGTGAATTCTCTGTGAAAATTTATGAAACTTTCTTCGAGTCGGTCGTTTTTTACGTTTTTGCGCTTGAAAATTACGATATTTGACCGCTTACCCTTTGATGTCGAATGCTTTGATAAGTATACTCTGCAGAACTTCGATAGACGTTATTTGCGGATCCACGCTGAACTTCCGATATTCCGGTTGATGCCTGGTCTCGCATTTCTAAGCCAAACAGATTTTGAATCGCCTTATCAAATAACGGATATAATTGCAAACATCGCGTCATTACGAATTTCAATGTACGCGAGAAAATAAGCCTTCCGTTTTCCTTTAACAAAGTAGCAAACATTCAATTTTGTATTGCCATCGTCGATATTATTCCGTATGGAATAAAATACGATACAAAGTCGGGAAAAATTGTTTGTCGGAAGGAAAGCAAAAAGATCCAACTTCCGACGAACGAAGCCCTAGGTGGCAACGATTACGAAAGCTAGAAGTTGTTGCAAGCACGATAGTGCCTCCACGCTTTTGCACGAACTGATCGTTATAACGTCCTTTTACGTAATCGCACGCTTGCCTTTCACGCTTACGATAATCCTTGATTCGTATGGCACGTGATCAAAGTGAAACGCGCTTTGGGAAATAACCTTCGCCCAAGATTTTGAGGCGGTTAATACCTCGATCTGTACAAATAAATTGGGGAAATAATTAGAGACACTGATGATCCATATACGAGCGCGACCCGAAGGAGTATGATTTCTGAACGCTCCATTAACATTTCTACACGATGAGTTCCGCGTTGCGCATCGCGAGGCTCATAATCAAATATCAATAGCTGCCGCACCGATCGATGCATCCGCCATCCTTGTTGGGAAATTTCGCTCGTTTTCGTGCGCCTTCGAAAGCGAGGTTACGGTGGACTTCGCGAGACGATACCGGAACTCGTGTTTTTGTTGAACCGTTCGTGAAACCAGGAGAAACGCCAAACACTCGTACGGCTCGCTCTCCACGCCTTCCGCCGAGTGCATCGGGAAAAACGGTGGAAGGAAAAGCGCTTTGCAGCACTTTAACGCGATAAATCCCACCGTAAAGAATAAAAGTGTTCCGATGGGCCGTTGCTCGATATTATGCATTTTTGTAATATCTTTTACGGCGCGTCGAATAAATGCTTCTACTTATAGTGCGGAATATGAGATCGTATGCTACGTAAAAGAATAATAAGACCTGTCGTTTTATTTCTCGATTCTTTATTCGATAATAGAAAGATCGCGGGATTTTAAGGGGGTTATCGTGGACGGATCAAATTAAATTGTTCCACGCTCATAGAGTAAAGAGGAATATAATAATTCAAAAGCTGGTTTACTCTTGAAAATGTAGATCTGTTAGGCGTTTCCTGGCTCTCTTTCTGCAGTAAAAATGTGCAGTGCATTTAAATGAGCAACGGTGGAAACCGACGAGGTGCGGTAATTCGTGACTCTCAATGAGTCGCAGCATTACCCGAGAAGTGCGAGCTGCCACGGATCGATGTAACCGAATTTTGCTCGTAGGTTAAACCGTTGTATATTCACCGAGACTGGCGTTAAACACGGAAGGTTCTTGCGAGACACGAAGTTGAAATTGCCGATCGAATAGTCATCTTGTCTCGTACCTTAGCACGCTTAAAGTGCAAAAACATATTCATGGTCAATGAATTTTATTACTTTTCCCGCAGTCGCTTTCCGCGGAATTTTTATTCAAGTTGTTATATATGAAAAAAACAACGTCGTCTTTCTTACAAGTCGCAGTCGAACGACCATAAAATAACGGAAACCGATAAACGAGTGACTACCGCTGGACGTTAATTTTGTCCGAACATCGTTATTCGTCTTCTGCGAGGAAAAATCCACGTTCGATTTGTACTGCAATCGTAATATTTTCCATCGTTATATCTTATCCCCCTCTCGACAATATGTATTCTCGGTAGGATGATTCAGATTTCCTCTGCCATAAAAATACCAAGGTGCTTAACCTTAGATTCTTGATATTTATAGAGCGGGAAACAATGGAAGGAGATGCAGTGCTTTCGTTCGGATGATTGTTTTAAAAACGAAATAAAGACATTAAGAATACAGATAGTATGCGTGGATAAAATTTAGCAAGACCTTAATGCGGTGGACTAAGATAATCTTCGACGTGTACGATTTTATATTTCGGTTCCGATAAGATTGTCTGGAAAGATAAGCATCGCTGTTTGGGTATTGTAAACTGATCGACGAAATCAAAGCGGTAATTTTGCATTTCATCGATTTCTCGCGAAAACTTTTATTAAGCTTCGTAGATTTTCCTCACCGACGAAGTACGAGTGGAGTGTTAGCGCACGATAAACATTTTACCCCAATACCTTCGAGATGAGCGGGGCTCAGGTGTAACCGCATTAATGGTGCCCAGCATTATTGGTTTCTCTAATGTATCCACCTTTGCAGGTACGAAATATCATTGCTTTTCCCCGCGCCCACTGAAATAATTTCGGAGCACGAGACGCAAGGTTCCGCTCTCTTACCGCAACCGATATCATCGATCGAAATTCAAAACGTTTTTCTCGTACGACCATACGATCGCCACTAAAAATTCCATCTCATTTAGAATTCTATCAAGAAGATATTTTTTTTTTGGACT
The DNA here is from genome assembly GCA_038496175.1 of Ampulex compressa. Lineage (NCBI taxonomy): Eukaryota > Metazoa > Arthropoda > Insecta > Hymenoptera > Ampulicidae > Ampulex > Ampulex compressa. Next base: position 104,257 of record JBCFXI010000715.1, read on the forward strand.
TTCGCATCATGCTCGCTTGGGTATTCTCAGGGGAGAAATGCCGAGGAATACTTCGTGCATAATAAAGATCGTATATATGTATTACAAATACCGCGAGTGGAAAGCGGGACAGTTTTTAGGGCACAAGGCCATGCGCATCGTTATCAAAGGTCAACCGCGGTACCTCTTTCGAGCGCCCGTCAAATTCGGTTATAATTTCGGCATCGTTCAAACTATTCCAGCAACGCACGTAATCCGTCAGAAACACGTATCGTGATGGTTTGGAGTGCAAAAAACGGGAAAATCGCGTATCGCGGTGATCATCGAGGTGTACGATCGAGTAGGACAGCGATACCCAACCTCGAAAAACTCAAACGAAAGAGCCTGGTCTCGCGAATGCGTGATAAATGCAAAAAAAGGGCCGCGACCTTGAATCGAGAACAAACTTACCTTCACTTTGACGCGCACGGCTTCTCTGGGGCAGCCAAACATTTTAGACATCCGTAGAATAATCTGTCCGTGCACTCGATGCAAAGCGCGCCACGGCCGACTCACGAGAATTCTCCTCCCTTCACGATTCCCGCATCCTCTTGGCCGTTCGTCGCCCCTTGGCTCGCGGGGGGAGGAGTTTGGGGCATATTCGTGGGGACTTCGAGGTGGAGGGTGTGCACCAGCGAGGACCTTGACCGGACACGAGGTTCTCTCAGGCCGGAAGCGTCTTCCACGCGGTCACGATCTCTGGGAGGCGCCAGGCCGTGTCCTCGTTCGTTTCCAAAACATCGAACGGCTTCCTCGAGGGCGCGCTTTCCTCTACGCGCCGACGTTCACCGTTTCATGGATTTTTCACACGGCTGAAATGTGGATCGACCGTCGAGGGATCCACCGGCGAGAGCGTATAATTCACGAGTCACGAAACGCTCGCGAACGCGTCATGGAGATATCGGATACGCGAATTTCCCCGATACGAGAAATATCGACGAACTTGCGAGTTTCACGAGCGTGGCGTAGATATAGCGCGCGGGTGAATTCTCACTCGGTGCAACCGATTCGCGGCTGCCGTGGGGAGGAGCCCCGCGAACGTATCGTGGAAGTATTTCACGGTCCCATCCAGCAGGAGTTTCCCCAGGGAAGCCTCGACCAGCGCATAAGCTTCGCGAGCGTCGTACGAAGGAAACTCTCGATGATATCTTGACCGAGTTTCACGACCGTCCTTTCCTTATCGTCGCGTGGCCAGGCTCTCTCGTGCTCGACTTCACGACCGAGTACATAGTACGCGATGTCACCTCCTGCCACGCAGCTTCCTCCCGCCGTGGATCGTAGATCGACCAACTCCACCGCCGAATCGAGGATCCTCGGTGTGTCGCTGGAGAAGAGGGACAATGGCGATGTTTCGTGCGAAATATCGAGTGGAAACGGACGTGTTGCTCCTCCGAGGTTCTTTACGCTCGGAGGTTTCGATCGTTGCCAGAGCAGCTTGCTCGTCGGCCTGATACGACCTGGTCCCGGCGCTTACCGTCGCGCACAACGTTCCGATTCTTTCCTCGTGATTTTCCTACGGATCGACGATCATCCTGACGACTCCTTTTGCAGAGGCAAACCAGCGGAGATGGTGACGCGCCGGAATCGGGAGGAGCGAGCACCCTCTGCAACGAGCAGGAGGACGAGGGGAAAAATCTAGAGAGGGGCTTTTTACGTGCAACGACGCGATGCCATCTTTCGCCATTGGCGGGTGCTGCCACCTCGTTCTACCGCGCGGCAAATTTTCGGTTTGATCTTTGTTCCCTCGAAAGCTTCTTTAGATTTCTTACCGCGTGCCTACGAAGTTTACTGGGAGCTGATATTAAATTGGAACGTCGGTTTAACGCCTTGTAGATTATTCTATTTTCCGAGGTAATCGATGTTAGAGACGCAAGGTGTCTTTTGTCTTTTGTCTTTTGTCTTTTGTACGAGAATCTTGGTAAATCGAGTATCATAAAAATTACGGTACGCTCAAAATGGATTTTACGAGTCCATCGTATAGTTTTGCATTGTACGAACATTGCGATTATCGAAATTGGGCCAAATGATTTGTTTGAACACATTAATGATATTTGCATTGGTCCGTGGAAAGATCGAAAATCGTGTTCTAGGTGTGTGTTCATCCGCGTTTAGTTATTTATCCGACAATGTTAATTTAAATTTTCCATAAATCATCGTGTCGATGTTTTAAATCGATGCTCGCATTGACGCGAGAGCTAAGACCGTACCTTCGATAAGTACCCGCGAGATGCTGCCATCTGAAGCGCTTTCCTTGCACTAGATCCTTTTGATCTACGCTATCCGTCGATCTCTCGACGAATAAGTTCAAAGATAAACTTGAGCACTCCATAAAGTAAGGAAGAGTACTGCGATGCGATACAAATTTGTTCTCTCGAGATTCGAGGAACTAAAATTAAAAAGCGATCGCCAATCGCTAGCACCGTTTAAAGAAATACTTTGAGTTTAAAGAGGTTGCGCTTTAGTTCGTATTCTTAAGCGTTGGACAAGGGGACGCTCTCGAGATGCCTTTCAAAGTAAATTTCCCGAGAAAGGGTACACTGTCTATCGAGTTTCAGAAATAAGGGTTCTTATCGTCGATTATTGACGAAAGATTACCTTGTACATCCGCACTCTTACCAACGGAGTATGACCTCGGAGAATGCGTCGAAACAGGGATACGCAGAACGAATTGCGCTTGTCGTTAATGTTCCCTCAGTTCCATTATTCTGTCAGTCCGTAGTATCCTGGTCGGTTACATTATTATATAATTACTATATTCTTTAGGTGCTAATATTTCTTTTCCATTGTGCCATACACGTGTCTCGTTCGCTTTTCATACATTTTTCCATCTTTCTTGATAAATTTTTATTATAAAATAGAGCTGAAATCTGGGAATTGCGACCAGCAGGAGGAAGATTTCATGGAAGATGAAAATTCACGTCCGCGGGGAATTTTTCTAGCCGAATGCGAGTTGACCCCGAGGACGTTGATCCTGATACCGTGGGATTCGCGTACATATATCAAGCGCTCAAAAAGTTTGCTTTCTTAACGAGGAGAAAACTGTCCGTTTAAAACCCTCCGCTCGTGGTGTTACAATAGGCAAGAAAGAGAATTAAATTGGTGGAAAAAGGTCAGATGGATAAAGGTCGTTCCGCGAGCACCTGCGGGGCCACGATAAGTCCCCTCATTTTTAAGCGATCGCAGATTCTCCTTGGGGGTAAAAATTACAAGAGTAGAAATGCCGTGAGGAGCGTGTGCTGTGCGAAATCACGGCACGCTCGTTCGGTCAATATCATTGAATTTTGTAAAGTCAATTTTCAGAGCTAACAGCTACGCCCGACAGCGTTCTCGTGAATGCGCAGCCCGATTAAATAATTTATTCTAATTACAAACGGAGCGTTGTAACGTACAAGCTTAGCGGCTGCTTCATTTCTCTCCTTTTTCTTCCTATTTCAGTCCTGATCAAGTTTAAGTTCCAAAAATGCTCGCGATGGTTTCACGGCAATTGGATTGATCCGTGCGTTTTGGCGTATCGGAAGTAGCATTTTAATTTCCCAACGTGGCTTCCGCGCGACCAATCTGGACGGCACGTGGATAGTTCGCTCTCGAAAGACTCTATTTCTTTTTTTTAGAACGTTTATCCTCGAACACTTCACTAGCAGCTCCCGGGATGTTTTCTAATACCCCGCATAGATCTTGGAAACCACGATAAATACGACTTGGAAAAATAATTCCTGCGCCGTCTTTTTTCCTACTCCACAGAAGTATTCCACCTCCTTTCTCGTACTGTTTATTTTTCGTGCGGCGACTGAAATATGTTGCCGATTTTACGTCCCATTTCCGCCTCAACCTAGTTCCGTTTATTTCTTCAAGAATTTGTCTGCGTCGATGGAGCGCAGTTGTTCATAAAATAGGGTGAAGGAGACAGGGGTTCTTCTGCTAAATCGAATTAAAAGCTGCTTAACGTCAGGAAGGAATTGCGTTTAATGGACTTGGGCTATTTTGATTTTAAATTGGGACGAGTTAAACGGCGGATAAGAGATATAAAATGGGGCACAATTTTCGATGTCGTTGAACCTATATATATATATATATATATAGATGTTTCGAGGTATTCTATTTCCTTAATAATGCTCCTCTTAACGAGCTAAATTTGTTGATCGATGCGAAGCAGTAATTATACGTGCAACGGCTACACGGAGCAGCGCGGCGGTTGCACCGAAATAAATAGTTTCCTCTGGAATTCGCAATTATGAAGGGAGTGAGAATTTTTGGCATGACAATGTATGTGCCGTTATGTGATTATTTTTACAGATACCGTAATGTGCTCGAATTACCATTTTTATTACGAACATAATGATGGCGCCGCGCGCCGTTTCATGGAGCAACGGGATATCTCGATGTAATGGAAAAGCAGTACGCGGAGTGTATCAACATCGTTTGAATATTAAAAGGGGGTCCAGGTTTCCCAATGGACTTCGGTTGAAAATTAAATTTTAAACTATCCTAGGAAATATTCGCAAGGCGGATATTTACATGCGCGTACATTTATTTGGGTGATTATAATAGCAGGAGGATTGTATTATATAAAGAATATCGCGGACGGTCCTTTCACGCGGATCGGAATTATTTTAAATCACCTCTGGAGAATGTGTTTACCACCGAAGCAATGTTGATTTTAGTTCGTACAAAGGAAACGAAACGAAGCCTTTTTTTCCACCGGGTAATTTTACGATGAAAGCAAAAGATTGTTTTCCCCTCCTAAAAAAAAAAATAAAAGAAAAAAGAACCTTTTAATGTAGCACGTCAACGTTTCTTTTTATTTTTATCGCGACGTTAAATTACGGGATGCCAACTGCAATTTATTATATTCCATTGACAAGAAGGTTCGATCCATGCTATGTTCTGGCTTTTATTTTTTTCCACGAAATTGAATCGTTGCATTTTATTGGACGCAATTCGTTAGCGCCGTTCCTCGCGTTGGAAAAACAAAATGTACATGCGCTCGAAAATAGAGCAAAATTAAGAATAATCGAGAGAAATCCTCGTCGTTTGAACTAAATTAAAATACAATAAAAGCAAATTGCATCTTGCACTTTAAACGAGTATATCGACCGTGAGTGGACGTCGATCGTGAAACGTTTTGGTTTTGCGCATGGTAGCCTCCTTTTGTTTTCCAATAAATTGTACATCGATTGGAATATTTGCTCATTATAACGTCAAATACTTTCAAAACTTCACCGATGTATTACCACGACTCGATACTTTGCCTATAATTTCAAATCGTCAGTGTGGGAGAGCGTTATTAATTAATCGTCTATGTTATAATGTACGCAACGTGTACGATCATCGGTACACTTCTCCTGGCTGTTATCGAATCCGATAACAACGAATTCTATTATCGGTCATTTATCTCAAACATGGACCGGTAAGCGGTATACGCGAGGGACAATGAGATCGATCCAGTGCAAACGATAATTGACATTGCACTACGCATTTCGTTAGAAAAACACTTTCGCGCTGTGGCACCCGAAAGAGCCACTCGTGAAACCCACCAGCCACATTCCAGCCATGCTTAGGAGTATTTAATAAATTCTTAAAGAAAAACCGGACAAAGCGACGATTATGTTGATTCTCGTTATGAGAATAGTTGGTAGAAGCGAATGGCGGCCGAAAGCCCAAACGAGCAAACGCCATTGGATAATGTAATTTAATGCACGACTAGACGGGACGCATGACGGGAACGTTTACATCCGTTGAACGTATCATAAATGAAAACGGATTACGATAAGCTGATCGGCGAATTACAGCTGGCTCCCCGGTTTCTATGTCGCTCGCCTTGTTTAGAACGATTCGTTACGTTCATCTGGTTATACCTCCCGCGTTTGACGCGCTAATGTTCAACGTACGACGTGTTACGCGGGACCTGCTCTTTCGGCTTAAAAATCGTTTCGCCCGCGCACCTTTTCATGGAAATAAACGTTTCAAAAAGACCTTCTAATTCTCCGTAGAACGTTATCAAAGATTCGATTTCCGATGCTTCGATCTTAGAGCGAACGGTCGCGCGCGTCAAGATTAGACGACGTACGCGCCAAGGGGCGAAAGAAACACAGCGCTAATTTCAGATATAAGGGTAGAAAGTCAAGGTCGGGAAAGTGGGGTGGTAGTGTTTGCAGCCCGAGCGAGGGGCAAATTCGATAAATTAAGCGTAAGGAGGGAAAAGGTGTGGTGTTGGTCGCGGCCGAGTAAACTGTACGAGCCGCTGACTGACACGATACGCTGGTCCGCCGATTTTCCTTTCCCCTTTCGTCCTTTCCATCGCGTTTCCGTCGATTACCCGGCTACCCAGGGTGCCTCACCGCGGTATTACGGGATAATTTTGCGGGTCACGTAATTTCGGTAAAAGGCCAATATGCTCTCGTGCCGGCTAACATCGAGCTAGCGCCGCGGCATTTGCGTATAATCGAGGAAATATTTAATTAACGGAGCGATCGGGGCTACAGCGCCGACATACCTTTTCATCGAGATTAACCAAATCCAGGAAGATCGGCATTTATTTTGGCGTAAGCTCAATTCCGTGGTGAAACGTTGAATAGCTCGATTCAGGCTCTTCTCGTATGCACGCATATTTGCCTAAGCTTGGTCCAATCGCGATCTTTTTGTTCGATCGATGCCGCTCAATCGGACTCGCGATATCGTTGTCTCGTGCAAGAGTACTGCGACACGATGGAGGGACAAGGGGATTCGAGAGCCGTCCATGAAATTCCGAGTAAAAATTGCCCCATCGTGGGTAAAACCCGTTAAAACCGTAAGAAAATTTTTGTCGGTTCGATATTACGGGCATCCGCTCGTACGGTATATGAAAATTTTGTTCAACGGGAATTAGCCAACGGTTCTTACGAAGTTCTACGATACCGCTTGAGCTCGCACGAATTTCCCTTGTACGGCGCGAGGAATTAACGATTACTCCGAGTCAGAGTGGACGTGCGTCCTTTTCGAGATGGCAACGGGCCAGTGATGTAGCGCGATGCAGGAGGGTGTTGACGAGCATTATAATTAATCATCCACGATCGTGGGCGTTCGAAGGTCTCGAACGTGTTGGTATACACGAGGTACACGCGTGGTTCGTGCCCTTGGTGCGCGGTTTCACCGGCGTTGACCACTCAAATGGGATCCTATCGCGTGACGAACCTCGTTATCCTCGAATTTTCATCGTACTTTGCGGCGAAACTCCAAAAAATATGGTTTCGCGTGGGAAATTTTAATACCGCGAATGAGGAAGATAGAATCTTAATCGTCGATTAACGTCCCATTAATAAAACGCCTCGGCTGAATTATCGTTCTCGTTTGTAACCACTCTCGGGTAAAATAAAAGTTTTCGATAAATTATACGTTTACTCACGCACTCTGTTGGCACAACCGTTAGCAACGCCGGACTTCGATTCCATAACGGCACGGGAAAATCGATGCGACCATACCTGCTCGATTAAATCGTAAAATAAGCACACGATGCCCTTTCTAATTGACAGTTTGGTCGAGAATTTAATCGCGCTCGTTCGATGCGGATCTATGCTCGGAGACTATCGTAATCCAGGCTCCGTGTTTCTTAAAAGGAAGGTCACGTACTTCTGTTTGCGAAGAACTTGGAAGTAAATCCAGCTTTTCTCCGGGTACGTGAGATTGCACTAACTTGTAATCGTGACCGTGTTAAACACTGATTGTGCCGAACCTCTCGGAAATCCTCCTCCGCAATTTTATTCCCACGTCGTCGCGTTCAACGATGCCGTGGGTCACAAAAATGCCGATTAATTTCGAAGGTTGTGCATGCCGTCGTTCGAGCATTCGGATATTTTACGAAATGGCGGGTTAAGAAACCGTCGTCGGTGAGAACTTTTGCGCACACCCCCAGAGGTAAAGTTACGTATTTCCATGGCGCAGTGTTTTTGTCCCGGTCGGTGAAATGTCACAGTTTTCTCCTCGTCAAGAGGAATGTTAACCCCGACCGCATTCGCGCTCTTTGAAACAAGGCGCCGCGGTAACGTCCGACGTAATGTTACACGCTGGCCAAGGAACGGGGCCGTACTCCATTATGGGAATCTGGAAAAGCAGAGGTACAACACGCGGTAGCAACTCGAGAAGATAAAATGAATTTGCCAGGGAGCAACATACGCGAGATTATCTCCGTTGTTACAAAGTAGCTCCTTGATTAGTGGTGTTAAAGTAGAGATTCAAATGTTTGCCCCGACGAATGCGTTGGAGCGAAAAAAATGAGCAGTACGAAGACGTAATATGCCGCAAGATTAGTTCCCTCGGCTCTTCGGATCTTCGTCGTTTTCCGGAGAAGTTTCGAGGAGGTCGAAACATTCGCTTCGTAAGCTTTATTTGTCAAACTTTGTAACATGGAAAAATGAACGTGCTTTCCGATGCGAAATGCGATATCTTTTCATTCGAAGGATGTTTCTCCGTAATGTTTGTTTTATGATTGTGCGACGTGAAAAATATCCGCGAATGATTTTAACGCGTATTTACGCTTTGTACCTTTTCAATTTTTATCCGCTCCACGGCAATATCAATCGCGTCCAGCGACCGATTTAAGGGTAACTTATAGCTACCGCGAGGTATCTTCGACGCAATACGCTCTGCGGGAACAATTAATCTTGTTATCGTATACTTTATATGAGAATAATGTAAGTGAGCGTAATACTTCCACAACTGAAATTTTTATTATCGCTTTCACGTACGTCTACTCCGGAAGGAGGCTGCGGCAGACTCGAATGATAAATGGTCGATGCAGGAAGGAAATGCACGGGCGTTCAATTATTGAAGAGACTTCCGTCCGTAAGATAGAGTAAATAATGATCTGTAACGTCCGCATAAATAGAAGAAGTAAGATATGCCAGAGGGTATGAGCGTAAATCGAACTTTTATCGAGCTCCATTTTGGGCCATCGGCTTAAAAGCCGCACGAAATTTCAAATAACGTGGCGCGCTAAATTATCCGTGAATTTTGCGTTTGGAAAATAATTTTGTCGCATTCGAACTTTGCGGAGAATTAACCAACCCCGGGAAGCGCGAGATTGTACCAGGAGGTGTAATTAACGCCTTTCGCTGGAGGTACCCGTTGACATCCATTACCAACTTCCTACATATATATTATCCATTATAAATCTCCGGCCGCTACCTGCTCGTTCGTAATAATTAAGTATCTCCACCGAGGAAATACTCGATCGCATAAAATTCCTGGAAGAGCGATCTTGGATGTACGAATTTAATACCCGATATTCAGAGTGGTTATAATTTTCGAGGACGTTTTTGTATCACTCTCAAAACTATCGAGCATTTTCGCAAGATAGTTTGATCTCGTTAGGGTGTTCATCGCTGTGCACTGGCTACCAGATTATAATTTAAACTTGCTTCATTATTTTACCATGCGTCTTGAGAGAAAGAGATGGAAGCGGAGGAGGGATGGAAAATGTAAAGTTCGTCGAGGAACAATCAAAATATCGAATATCGGTTCTTTTTCTCGTTATCTCATGCAAGAGGTAAAGGCGGGGATGAAAAGACGGGCGCAGCATTGCTCGTTCCGGTTCTATATTGTCACGAGGCTCGCGTTCTGTTTCTCGATCCGTGCACTGCGAATACGATGAGCGTAGGACCGGGACAATAAGCGGAAGCACCGGGCCAAGAACTACAGACTTATTAATCAAGCTTGAAGAATGCTCCGGTAGAAGAAGGAATCTCGAGGAGGATAAGAAACGAATCCATTGGCGTAACGAGGAGAGGATTTTTGCTATGGTTTCGGACGATTTCTCCAACTTCCGGCGCCGCACAACGCGCACGGCCTCGATCTACCTTTTTAACTTGTTCGATTAAACGGCAAAATGAGGGGCGCATTTTTGATTATCAGGCAAATGAAGTACCGCCGATTGTTCGTAGGTTATTCGCGATGAATTCTGATTTGCGAGATGGAAATAATAAACGAGGGTACGAGGTGAAAAATTGATGTCGAATATTGGCCAATCGAAGTACCGTAAAAAGCGTTAGAACAAAAGGCGAATAATCGCGCTCCATTTTAATTAGACCGATGAAGCGTAAACGTATTTTGATAATACAGCATTGCCGAGGTACTCGAGAATGAAATCTCGGAATCTTGTTCGAGCAAAGAAAAACTCGATATCCAGAATAGAATTCTCGTCAGAAGTCAGAGTCGCTGGATTCCGTTAAATTCTCTCGCTCGCGAGAATCCTTACCGTCTATTTCACGTCCCGCTTCACCGTTGACTCGCGAGCTAAATGGGCGAAGTTGACGGCGTGCAAGGAACACCAAACGGCCCTTAATGAGAATGTCTTTGAAAATTTCGAAGCGGAACAAGCGCGTTAGTCCTCCACCCTTGAACTCTGCAGATTTTTATCCGCTCATCCGCCAATTCTACGAACGAGAGAGACTCGAAATCGCTTCCGTGATTTATCTCTCGATAAGGGAAAGCCGAAGTTTCCATTTGGAGTCAGATCTTTAATTTTCCTTACGCGCACACATCGGTGATCAAGACGGATGTCGCGAATTTCTTCGAAAAACGTAACGAGATTGGATCGTGAAACTCGCTCCTTTATCCGGTCTCCGACATACATTTCGTTCTCTAGCCTCTCATGGTCGACGCGTAATAAAAACGGCAAAGCCGGTGATGCGGTAAAGGCTAAGATGCAAGGTGATCGAAGAGAGACGGGAGCAATATCGATATTACGAATATTAGGAAACTACCGAGCTCGGTTTGGATGCTTCAGGGAAGTCGCCCCTTTTTCGACCCATTTTCCTCGGCCGGAATGGCGGCTCGGAAAATTGGGAGTAATTGGGTGTGGAAGGTGGACCCGAGTTTCGGGGATAAAGCGTGAATAGGCGTCCTAGAAATGGGAGACCGGCCACGGCCGTGAATCTGCAACTGGGCGCGCGATGTACACTCGGAATCATTAATTTCTTCCTCGACCCCTGAAGGGGAACAAGGAGAAGCTGGAATAGGACCGTGGAGATACCAAGCGGCAGGGACCGACTGGACCTGATTTATCGACTCTACGATCGACGTGCCCGCGATTTACAAACTAAGCAGAAACTTATGATCGTGGTCGGCGTAATTCATATCGATACGTTTAGTTGGGACAGGCGAACATAATATTACGGAATCTGATATAAATTATAGCTGGTATAAAGAAATGGAAAGAAAGGTATCGGCACCAAAAATTGAAGAAACGTCCTTTAAGGAGAAATTTTTGCATCCGAGTTGTTTCAGACGTCGGAAATCGACTTCGCCGACACTTTCTTAGACCGCGCGAGAGAAAGCCAAACTCGAGAATTACCAAATACGAACTTCTTTCTCGTCGATCGAATCGAACGAAACGCATTCGATCGTGTATTAATTTGCGAGCGATAATGGAATTTACGCGCATTGAGCGTGGAAAAAACGAGGACTCGCGAAGGTATCGCGAGTAAAATTCCAAGAAATACGAAACGTCGGGTAATGTACGAACAAAGACTCGGTGCAAGGTCACCGTTGACAATATGAAATTTTTCAATTTTGAACGACCTCAGAGGTCGGCCGCATCGGTCGCCTTACCGAGGCTATATA